>APFE030090430.1:12442-34993 GCA_000404065.3 Pinus taeda
CTCATCTTCTTTTTGTATCATCTTGAAAACCTCATCCTTGTGGTTAGTAGGCATACAATAATCCAAATATCTATCCAAAAAGGTTTGTTTCATGACATCCCAAGTCCTAATGGTTTGAGTTCCTAACCCCATGAATCATCTCAAAGCTCGATCCTTTAATGTTGAAGGGAACAATTTGAGTCTTTGGGAGTCATCTAGATAGTCATAGGTTCGACATACCACTTCAAACTCAAATAAGAATGTTTCAGGATCTTCAGATCTCAACCCATGGAAATTAGGGAGGACAGATGGTGATATGTTTTTCAGGTGGCTTTGGAATCCTCATCAACGATAGGGAACCCAAATGAATTATCACCATCTCTATTTCCTCCTCCAATGGGACCTCTACCACCTCCATTGTTTCCTCCTCTACCTCCTCTACCTCTACCTCCTACTTCCTCATCTGCCATGATGGTTCTCCTAGAGTTTTCAAGATCTTCTGGTTCTTCTACAAAAGGTGAATGAGAAAAGATCTCTTTCTTCCTCAGATGATTCTACTTCCTCAATTAAAATTGGTCTTTCTGTAGGAGAAAGGGAAGAGTCTCTTCCTAGTTCAAATTCAATAGAAGGTGTAGGAGAGTCCACTCTTGGCTCTTGAATAGGAGTACTGGTTGGGGATAAGGGAGGTGTTTCTTGTCTCTCTCTTGAAGCAGATGGACTTGTAAAAATTGAACCTCGAGCTCTAGCTAAAAACCTTCCCTTAGAATCTCTAGCTCTATGCATATCATTTTTTTTTAAATTTTTTCTTCAAGTCAAGTTAATAGTTCTTTTTCTGATCTTCCAGTTCACTCAAAGTGCAAGAAGAGAGCATACTCAAGAAACTATCAAATCAATAACTTTCTCCTTTCTGATCCTCCAGATCACTTCAAAGTGCAAGAGGAGAGCATACTTAGATAGGTTATTAACTTCTTTTCTTGAAAAATTTTATGTTGTTTTTTTTCTAAGTATGGCTACTTAATTTCACTTCCCCGGCAACGGCGCCAAAATGTTTAGTCAATTTATTGTTATCTAAATTGCTAGTATTAATTGTCAACCCGGGGCTCGTAAGCTGATGAAGTGAGGGTGTACTATATGTACTTAAGTAACTTTCTTAGAACTTTTGTTGTTTTAGGGGAGTTGTTTATGATTAACTTATCTTCCTAAAATGGAATGATGATTATAGACAAATGAGTGCAAGTGTGTGAAAGTGATTTCTATATGAGTGAAAGTGTGTGTGATGGTGATTTCTAATTACTTGCTGAACTTGTAAGAGAAAAGAACTTGAAAAGAATGAATAAATCAAAATGACTTGAAAGTAAATGGCTTGAAAGTAAATGACTTGAAAGTAAATGACCACAATCTAATGGCATTAGTCTCTATCCATACTATTGCAAATAAAAGAAATAAAAAAAAAAATCACTTCAAGGATTGATGTTAATGATAATCTCCTTCTAACTCTCTGTTTCTACTGCGTATTTGCATAAAACACGATTAGAGGGTAGCTGAAAACAAATCCAAGAATTGATAAAAACTCTAATCTACTTTAATTGACAAATTGTAACACTACTAGACCTTTTCCAACATACTGCTCCTACATATGTGATTGTGTGTAAGCAAGTGGAAAAAGTGTTAGTATCACAAGCCAAATCTACTCAAATACAAGCTGCAATTAATCAATATTCTGTTCTCTTGAAAGATAAGCTATTCATGATAAAGAGAGCATAAACTAGTTAGCATCCAACTTGTAAAACTATGCTAAAGCTAATCTAAAAAAAACAGAGTAAAGAGGGCAGCATAATGAATAAGACAACTGCAACTACCATTAGACATTAAAGCAAATACACACACAAATCCCGGGCTAAAAGAAATTTGCAAGGAAATAACACTGATCAGCTTGAAAGAAAGGAAAACAAATAAAAGAAACTATACATGCTTAGGGAAATAAACAAGTAAAGAAAATGCTACTGCACATAAAATACTTTACAGTGGCAGAAATGAGCAGGGGCCCTCTGTCCATTCAGCCACAAGGAAAACTCAGAGATCTGGAAACTTCAAGACAATGCTATGTCTACTTCTTCATTGCAGAAAATATATAAAACAGAGTGCTAGAATAGCACTTAAAAACAGAGTTTAGAATGCTTGAAAATATAACACAGGTTCATCAAAATACAACTGATAAAAAGCTTCATAAGCGTACACAGACACAGCTATTTATAGAAGTTTCTAAGATAGCCTATCCGTGCAACTAACTAACTGAAAAGTAAATGAACTGTTATGCGTATCATGGTTCTTTGACACTTCATGCGGCTGCGTGGACGAGTTGGTGGTTCTGTCGTCATGGGTAATGAATCCCAGGTTGGATCATGTCCCCTGCCATCTGTAGAACGTGGACAAATCACCGTTTAGGATGACGTGACCAAACAGCTCACAATCACCGCTAAACTGCCTTGAGTTGACCGTGACTTGCCCAGCTTTGACCGTGGACAAAGATGATGTGGATGGCCAGAAAAATAGGACAGGAACCTCGAGCATGTTGACACCTAAGTGCCCATGTGGCTCATCTAGCAAACCGACACGTGGAACATTGCGTTTAACAAAAAGGCTGCAGGATGTTCAGATAGCTGCAGGATCATCAGATAGGTGCAGGATCACCAGATAGCTGCAGGATGCCTGCAAGTAAGCCAAAATCTAAACAAATAGTCATCCATTAGCAAAACTTACTTAATCATGCTTAATAACACCTAATGTAATGATCTGGGTGGTTTTATGGTGAAAATGAGGCAAAAGATAAGGAAAGATAAGGAAAGATTGAGGAAAACGGTAGATAAGTAGGTGTAGAATAGAGGCTCTACAGAGGCCCATGGAGATTGCGCAGGAGGTCAAAGTAGCCCTTGGGAGCCTCGGATCGGGAAAAGGAGGTGATTTTTTGTGCAACAAATAGGGTCGAAATGGAGGAGCCTTAAGCACTCGGTCGCGTTGGGAGCCAGAGAACCGTGGGCGGAGAAACAAAAAGCGCTAAAAGGACAAAGGCGAGACTCGCACTCTAGAAACCGACGATATTGATCGGGGTACCCTCAAACGGTAAACGGTTTTGGAGAAGAGCAGAGCGATCCCACTCAACGATTGACGCGTGGCAATGGAGGTGAGAGAAAACCGTCATTGATCGCATGCTATCGGTCGAGAAAGTCAACTGTGCGGGACGTGCGTATGACGTTGGATCTAGAGGAGCCCAGATCGGACGGCTGAGATTGCGCCCGATGGAGGAAGCGGAATCGATAGGGAATTAAGTTGCGTTCTAAAGGGATTTGGAATCCGTTTGACCACCACGGTAGAGGAAGAACACATCCACGATGTAACTGAAGAAATGAACCAACGAGTAGGCTGGTGTTGTTCAGATGAGGACACGTGGCCACTCCCTGAGCGTTCATGCTGACACCAAACAGGGAACTCCAAGTGCAGCTGTAGAAGGCGAATCGACAGAGGTGGAAGAGGAACCGAACAGGCATGGAAACGAATGGCTAAAAGCCATGAATAGAGACAACATACACAGTCTAGTCGGAGTGAGGTCCGAGAGACAAAGGAGAAAAGACCAGAATCCTGAGAGGAGGACGACATACACAGAGAAGAAGGCAGTAAAGCAAAAAAAAAGTAGGAAGAGACAGAGGGTCGAGCTGATGTAGCGACAGCATCGAGCACCACCGAGCTTGAGAGATTCGAGCCACCCCATAGAGGGATCTGTCCGGGCAGAGCACCACGTTGGGCTCTTACCACTGTAGACCAAAAAGTCACAGAGCTAGTGGGAAGAAGAGATTGTGTACTCGAGTGGCTTGGGGAATCCAAGAACCACCCTACCAAGCAAAACCTGCTTCAAGAGAACTCACATTGAGTTCCTGCATTTTAATTCTCTGTTTAAAGATACAATAGAACAAGGCCACCACTGAAAGTTGGACCGGAGACGTAGCCCTGGAGAATAATGTGAACTCCTTATTAAAATTGCTTGTGTCTTTATGGTTGCTTACTGTATTTCTCTGTTGTCTTCCCATTTAAATGTCTGTGTATTGGCAATCTGATCGATCCATTGCTTAAATAACATAGAACACACACCAACACATGAGTGTGTAATACCTTTTGTTTAATAAAACTTCAACTGATGTCACTCATAGGGTGATTATCAGATCAATAGAGAAAACACCTTTTAGTGTAAAAATAACAAAACTTTTTTTTAAACTCATATTTTAAACTTATCTATCTACAATTTTACTCAAATTTCGAGTGCGAGCACTCATTGGATGCATAATTTAATTTTTCATCCAAGGAGTACCCATGTTGCATACTTTCGATGTACCCTACTACACGAAAAATGGTTGCAATAACATTTTTTCATGTATTTCAATTTTTTTTCTTATAGTAGGGTCCATTGAAAGTATGCAACATTGGCACTCCTTGGATGAAAAATTAAATTCCTTATCCAACGAGTTCTCCAGCTTGAAATTCGAGTAAAATCATAGGGAGATTAGTTGAAAAAGTAGTTTTTTTCTTTTTTCCCTTCAAAATATGATGAGGTAATCTAATCTTATTTTATTATTTCCACTATTAGTTTATAATATTCCTTAGAAGGCCCATTTTAGACCTCAAAATTTCTCTAATGCTCATTGCTCTCTCTAGTGTCATCTACAACTTGTTGAATGGATTTTGGCATATCTTCTCACTGGGTTTTGCAACCCATCTTTTTTCTTTTAGGCCTATTTTTGGGTTTCACTTTTGACTTAGCCGAGCAACTTGTGCCCGTATTTTATTTTTTCTTCTTTTGTTGGTTCTTTCTGCCCATTTTTAGATGTCTTTCGAGGTGAGGGTTTTGTTTTGCCAAGTTCTTCTAAGCTATCCAATGTTGGCTGGTTTTTGTGATGTATTTATACCCCTATTTGGGTCTTTTGTGGGCTTGTGTGCCCTGTCTGTAATGATTTCCTATTGCGGGGTTTCTTGAGATGCTCTTTCATGGGTTTTTTTTGTAGGCCTGTGTACCCTGTGTATTGATTTTTGTATTGGACATTTTTTGAATCAAGATTACATATGCATATGGTGTGTCTACAAAATGTAATTTTTATCTTCATTAATAAAAATTACAATTTTTTGCTTTGGAATATATATATTCTCAAAGTCATAGGCTTAAGGATGGTGAATGCATTTATATTGCTCCTATTTGAAAGTAACTTACATCAATCAGCTTAAGTTAAGGGGATCAATTTTAATAAAACACTTATGCCAATATAACCAATATTTGCTTAATGTATGTGGATATGTGTTATTATCTACTAACCAATTTTAAGAAGAAATAGGTCTATCATCTTGTAAGAGCATTATTCCAAGTCCAAAGCTAGAAAAATTACACTTAATGATAAAGGGTCAAGTGATATCAAATGTAATAAGCATTGGAATAAAAGCAAGAGCTTCCTTCGAACTCTCAAAAGCTTGCTATGCTTAATCTCGCTAATGAAAGACATCCATTTGTGTTAAGTTGATTAAAGGATGATTAACAATAGAGAATTTTGTACATGGAGGTAGTAAAAACGTATTAAGCCCAAAAATAGTTGACACTTGTCATAGGCATTGACCACTCCAAAATGGCTTGAATATTTACAAGATCAATATGAACAGTGCCTATATAGAAAACATGGCTTATATATTCTTGGGAAGTCCTCACAAATTCATGCTTTGATTCTATTGAATAGATCTTATGCTTTGATAAAATAGCTAATATAAGATCTAGGTACTTACCAAACACATTGGCCTAAAATGTAGCAAGAGCATCGTAGAGTTCAAATAAGATCACTCAAATTGCTAAGGTTTTGATTAGTTCTTAGTGCAATGTCTTATTGGTTATGGAGCCTTATTGAAATTTGGTATTAGTTAAAGCAAGATCTAATCTTACAAAAAACTTAACACAATGTAGGTCATCCATCAAATCATCATTGTGAGGCATTTGAAACTTATTTTAGATCATAATATGCTTAAGTGCTCTACAATCAATATAAAGGAGGTAAGAATCATCTTTTTTCCCACCAATAATAAGAGTAGCATAAGGACACTTTGTCAGAGTTATGATCCTGACTTCTAAGAACTCCTCCACAAGCTTTTTAATCATAAACTTTTAGAAATGCTCTTGTTAATAGGGCCAAACCACTTTAACTGCCCTTTATAAAGTCAAGCTCAATAACATGTTCCATACCCTTGTAAGGTGGAATCTTTTGTCAGAAAATAAGAGGAGTGTTGTCACAATAAAATTGTGTTGATTCTCCTTATATCAATGTAATTGTAAACATTAAATACATGAAGGCTTTGCCTAAAGTTAGACACACTGCCTTATCACAATCCTAACTAGGTGAGAGAATATCTCAACCACACACAAACTAGGAGCTAATTTAGCTATCATCCAACAACATCATAAAACCACTCATAAGAATATTCATGTAGAGACATTCTCTACATAACAATGACCAATACCACAACAAACTATGTGACTAAATATTAACACACAAGACAAGTATGAGTTAACCATTCTAAAAATCCCCCTTAATGAGTACTTGTCTTGTCAAGTGATGTCTTCATTATTCTTGAGTTCACTATAACAAATGGTTTTTTTAGATCCTAATGATTAGCCCACACTACAAAGTCTTCATTTTTCCTAACCTAGTATTTGTATTTCATACCTTGAGCATAGAATCACTACCAAATTGCCAACATCCATAAAAGGAACAACTATCCCTCGAAGCACATCAACACCCAACCACTATGTCTACTAGTCTAATAGGAAATTCTTCACCCACATGGTTCATTCAATTCCCTAATGAACCCTTGCTAAAATGTGCAACAACTCCATCTATTTCCAAGAACTAATTAGTGCCACTAATGCACCTTGCTCTCTACTGAAATTTGTTCTTTAAATTTTACTTGATTTGATTATGGCAAATCTTCTCTAACATCGCCCATAGTCTACAACTCATGAATGACTCACCTGACACATAAGTGTTAACAAACCCTTGTATAGGTGAAAAACCTCCTCTTTAAGGAAACTCATCAATAAACATCAAACCTTCAATCATGAGTCTAATGCCACATAACTGTTGTTGAATATTGACCCATGGGTCTAATGCACCATACCAAACTAGGGGTATGCATACATATAAAGAGCTTACAACCATGTTCCTAATTACATTATGCAAATTTTAAACCTTCCCCCAAATATCCTAGGGCCATAAGACTTCCTTTGTTGATTTATTCTTCCTTTTATTCCTCTCGAGTCATGCATATAATTGATGTTTTCATCTTTGTCTTCAACAATTTGTATCCTACAAAAAAATCTTGTCTAATGTTGGAGTGCCTAATTTCAATATCAACAAATTTTTGTAACATTAAGTTAGAAAATTCAATGTTATTTTTCACTGCATATCTACTTCTTGAGAGCTACATAGTTTTGACCCTTTCTTTCCAATCAAGAGCTATTTTTGAGATACTCCCTCTTACATTCCTCTCATTTACAACTTGGTAAAAACACATAAACAGTATATAATGTCCCTTCCTCTAAGACTTATGACAATCAACTACTTTCCATCTGATCAATCACATCATAAAAGACACTATCAATGCACCATAACTTTGTTCTTGATGACCTATAATTGACTTCTTATCTTAAACACGACAACCTTGGACCTTAACATTAAACTCAAAATGTCAAATAATGTTACTCATTCACCCCATATTCTTAAGATAACATCTGTCAAATTGAAACTAGGGTTATTGCACATTCTTCTCACCATACATCATTTCTACTACAAATCTCAAATTCACCCTAAAAATGTAATGCTACCCTCATTAAAATTTTAGATTATAATATTACCAACTAACTAAACACTAGTATAAAAATCAAACACTTAACAATCCTATAAATAAATTTCCTTCTACTAAAACATCTAAATAACCAATACCAAGATTTATAACATCTAAATAACCAATACTATAATTTATACCATCTACATAACCAATAATAAAATTTATCTCTATTATTCTCACACAATGAATTCAACTCACCATGTGACCATACAAATTCAACAAATAACTAACTATAGATGACCTTATTATACAACAAACACAAAGACTTAGTGTTGCCATGCAATGTTACCTTGATGTTAGTAGGTTACAAACTTAAGTAAGATAACATGTGATTACACCCAACAGAAGCACGTGGTAAAAATATGGACAAATGTCAAAATAAAGATGCAAATAGGGAAAGGTTACTGAAATATCAAAAATCAATCATATGCCATTGATGGATGCTTCCACAATTGGAATAACTTGACTTCATAACGTCCTGCCTTCAAGAATGGTCCTCTCTAAAACCCCCAACTGAAACACACATTTCTGTAGCGGAGTCGACCAGAATCGGTGTAGATGACAAGGGAGGGCTGGGCATGCAGCATGCCGATCTACTCTGAGAACTCTGTGGCATTCGACATCCCCTTGCTTTTGGTCCTTCATGTAGTGAATCTCATCAGAGATGACCTAGGTGACCTCTTTCAAGACCTCAAAACCTCTGTAGAGCATCCCCCTAAAATTTTTGATGGCCATGAGACAAGAGGCATTGGGAGACATGGACACCTTGCCAGTCATTAACTCTGTATCCGAGTGGCCCTCCTCTTCGCAGATCAGTGTGTTCCCGATTGTTCGCCTCTAACCTGCACGCGGACCTGGAACATGTCTCTTCCATGCAGATAAGGAAGCACACTTCCCAGAGCATCCTCTTCTCAGGACCAGATCCCGCTCACGAATCTAGCCCTAGGGCTTTAATCTATTTCTTCACAACCAGACTTAGATCCTACACAAATCACATCTCCTTCACAAGTCTTCAGCAGATCCTTTCTGCTTGTAGTCTTTCGAGGATCATGGCCACATTTGTTGTGATTGTTGATCCATTGCGGATTGGGCCAACTCTATCACTCGTTTGGGAGGCAAGTAACAATTTCTATAGATCGACATCTCAGAGTGTACAGTCCTTCCTCAAGTTGCCACTCATGGATCATATACTTAACTATTTTGGTTTGTGGTTTGTCTTGTGTGCCTCTTTAGCAATCCAACCAGAACTATTGCTAAATTTGATTTGATTATAAATTATGGAATATTCCAAAAATATGATCGATGGAAATTATAAAGTTAAACAATTAATTTCATTAGTTAAATTTTTTGAAATATTTCAAATTCTAAAATCAAAATAAATATAATCCATAAACTATAATTATGACATCTTGCCATGGTACACAACTAGATTTTTGATTCGGAGCCTTACCTTAGTGAAAATGATGCAACACAGTTTTGGTGGAGCTTCTTTGTTTAGTGCAACTTCAAAGATATACACAACCATATAGTTAAATAGAGAAACTAATCTAGGTGGACAACAACACCAATACATCTTTATCATAGTTATATGTAATCACATCTAGTTATGCTTCACAGGTCCCTCATAGGATTGAGACTTATTAATCTTTACATCTTCCTTCCGCTGCAAGATCTCAGACACGATCCCCTTGGCTTAGAGCTATTTTCACTCTATGTCCAAAAGGACTCGGTGAAATCATCAATAGTTGAACCCCTGTACACATTCTTTCGCAACAAGATATTGAGCTTTGTACTTGTTTGAAGAACCATTAGATATATATTTGGTTTTAAAAATCTACTTAAAACCAATGGATTTTCTTTCAACGCAATGTCAACAATTTTTAAATCTTCTTTTTCATCAATGCATCATATTCCACTTTCATATGTTCATCTTTGGTTTTTCCTTGAAAAGACACGCTAAAACAATGACCAATTTTCTCCAAAACATAGCTTTGTTGCATTTGTTAGAGAACCTCCTTTGGATGTGGAGCATTAATTAAATAAAGATCTTATAGATCCCCTTCACTGGGTGCCCTCCTCCTTTATCCAATCATCATTTCTCAACATTCAATGATTAATGATAACACCACCATAGATATGCACTTCAAGATCACAAATCTTTCTCTACACCCATGAGCATAACCACTACACAACCAATAAAATATAAATGCACCACTCTCCTAAGTTAACTTTCTACAACTACAACACACAACACTTACCTTCCTCTCATTCTTGAGCTATGGGAAGTTCTTAGAGAAAGATACCCACACAAGCATCTCACCTCAAAAATCCCAAAGGTTTAATACAATATCACAAAATAAGGGAATACTGTTTCCAAAACAAAACTATATTGCTTGTTCTTTATATCAATGTAATTGTAACATATAAATACATGAAGACTTTGCCTAAAGTTAGATGCACTAGCTTATCACATCATAACTAGTTGAGAGAATATCTCAACCACACACTAAACTAGGAGCTGATTTATCTCTCACCTAAAAGCCTCTTAAAACCACTCAAGAAGGATATTCACATAGAGACATTCTCTACTTGAAAATAACCAATATGATAATAAACTATGTAACTAAATATTAATACACAACACATGAATTGATTATTCTAATAGCTCCATGGGCATTTTTTAAAAGAACACCTTATATTTGTTTGTTGGCAAGGAATTTCAACCATGCATTACAACCAAGTCATGAAGCCAAAGTGACCCTTCAAACATTTAGATGCATTTGGGATCAATGACCTAGATAATTTTAGGTGGAAAGCCTTTGATAGTGTATTTACAACCATCATGATAAAAGGAGAGGAACATCTCCAAGTGGTTGGTGGAGTAGGTCTCTATGGAAGTCATTGAACACTCAAAACATCTAATCCTCCAATCTCTATGATATAAGAATCATCCTTGAGTATATAGTCACCGACTGTGAGTTCTACCTTTTGAATCACATCTTCACACTAAATGTGTTTATGACTTTGGATGTTCATCTGGAAGCATTCAAAGTTTCAACATTTTAGCTCTATGCACCACACCTTCACATTGAATGTGTTTATGTCCTATGAGGTTGATGGGGAAGTGGTATGAAGTAGCAAGATGGAAGCCCGATTTCTTAACCCTTCACTTATTAAGAATGTTCAATACACTATTGAGATAAATAGAATAAGAAGCCTTTATTTTTAACATAGGCATACAACATGAAGTATCGTGACTACCCAACTCATAGCAACAAGGGAGATCAAGGGTCCCCTATTTCAAATGGTGGGTTCAACCAATCTTGTGGACCAAAGTGGTTTTTGATAGTTTAGGAGGAGTATCCTTAGGTATCAATTTAGAGTTAAACTAGTGCAAATATTCAAACATATAACTTTTCGAGGACTGTGAACTTGTTCCTTTAGAAACTACAACATTTAAAATAAAGGTTCAAAGTTGAAAGATTAGGTGTTTGGGTAAAGACACAACTAGGGTTTTATTTGTGGCATTTTGTTGTTCCCTCTTCCTTGTCTCATTATATGGATAACCCTTTTTACTAAGAACCAAGTACCTATCTCTTAATATCTTTAACACAACTCTCCATTCTTCTAGCTAAAATAATGGTATTTAATAAAAATAGGTTTGAATGTTCTTACATCACCTCAAATTTGAAATGTATATTTTTCATATTACATCTCTAAGAGTTTGGCCTTTGACTCCAAGACTTGAAATATTTTATTGTATCCTTCAATTATCTTTTCTTTCCAAAATAGAGTTGAACCTAATAGGGCATCTTAGTTACAATATGCTCTTTAAGTTAACACATCTACAAATGCCAAAGCCTACTCTAATATTTGTAGTGATGTATATCTCACCCCAAGTATGAGCGGTCCCATACAAATGTTGTAGGACCACGCCTAACTTAGCATCTTGGTGGTGAATTTTTTTTTTCCTTGAGTGGGTTAAGTATGCATGCACTTCTATTTCACTTCCATAGTTGTATTATTGGATCTTCGTAAGAAAGTTTAAAGTGGGTATGTGAGTTGTGTTGTGTGGACAATATCAAAGAGCTGTTATCTTTTGTTTCTCAAAGGTTTACTTCCTCCACTTTGGAGTTTTAATGGTTGTGATTGCATCTACAACTTCTTTTCTTCTACAAATGTCTAAATCTTTCATTTGGTTCTTTCTTGGTAACATATTGAAAATTGGCCATCAACATAAAAATATAAATAAACATTAGATAAACAAAATAAAAAATAAAAATAAAAGTAATGACAATAAATGACGTGACACATCCTAACTAAATGACATGTCTCATCAACCAGTGTGACTAATCAAATTCTCTAAGAGCACCCTCACATGGCTTATCTTAACATCTCATCTATCTCTGATCTTACATATTCAATATGTTATTTTAATATGTATGGATTCTTTCATATATTCTCTTTATTTTAGAAATTCAATTTATGAACCAAGATGTTAATCTTATTCATTAAATGAATTATTGCCCATTTCATTTGATATCAGAATTACATTCAAAGTTGGATTTTGGCCACATTTTTTTCAATCCAAATATGATCCCAACCTTTTACCACATCAATGTTTGAAACTTTTCTTGAAACCTCACCCTTATCCTACCCATCAAGGTTATTTTTTCTTAGTATCTTTGGTTAATAGGTCTTTAGCCATTATTAAGCGTTTAGCCATTTTAAACTCAAATTCTCATTAAAAAACAATAATGTGAATGTTGAAATTTTGTAGCCATGGTTGGTCTTCATGATCTATATTTTTAGCCCTTTGATGTATTTATAATGATAATGTAAAGCATGTTCTTCATCCTAGTGGAAAAGGAAAAATATTAAAGACATGTTCTTCATGCATTTTCCAAAAGACAAAATTTGAATATTTTGGTTCCAAATAAAGTCAAGTCAACCTCTACATGGTCAAGTTGGCTCTCCAATAATTCAAGTTGGTCTAGTCAAAGGTCACACCCATTCAACCAGGTAGAAAAGTATATATAAGGCACTACACCTCCTCCAAGAGCACCAATCCAAGTCTTCTATTCAAAGCAAGCTCAAATCTCCCGAGGAAGAAAGAAAGATGAATTCGAGCCAGATAGAAAGGTTAAGGTATGAGGGTTAAGTAAGACAAGTTTGAGGCATGATCGTAGCACAACCAAAATTTTGAAAGTAGCTACAAAACCGAATTTATGTGATGGCTACATGTTTGAATCTTTGTGATGCTACAACATCGAATTTCTGTGATGGTTATAGGTTCAAATCTCTATGGTGCTACATGACTGAATCTTTGTGATGTTACAAGACCAAATCTATGTGATGATTATAGGACCAAATCTCTGTGAAAGAACAAAATAGGTCGAATTCTCTAGACATACAAATGAATTGACTAAAGGGATAATAAAATAGGTTTGATGAGAATTATGTTAATGATTAATTTGACCTAGGGTTTTAACCTAGATGTATCTCTTGTTGAACAAATCGATTTCTCTAAGGAAAAGGTTGTTGGGTTTTTCCCCTTGTGGGTTTTCCCAAAATAAAATGCTCTATGTTTCTTGTGTGGTTGTCTCTTTATGATCCTACTGTCATTCTTGTTATGTTGTTGATGATCTCCTGTGTAATTTCTTAATGACTAATGTGAATGCAAGTAAATTTTAAATGAATGTCATTAGCAGTAATTACCAGATAATAAGATCCCTAAAAATTAATATGGTATCAAAGCAAGGGTTTAAGAGCAGCCTTGAAGAAGTGTTTGTAACGTAGTTAATGAGAGACTAAAGTTATTTTATAAGAAAATGATCAAAGCTCTAAATTTTTGGACCTCAGTCCTTGTGGACTAAATGCCTCAAGAAATCAAGAGACCAAATCTACCCCTCATTCTAAGAAGGGCGAATAATTTCAGGATTCTTAGAAGATTCGATAAACCGAAGAAAATTATCTTAGTTAGTCTTCAATTTACCTTGGTAACAATCTTGTTTTATTCATACAAAAGTCTTGGAAATCTATTAGATGTCACTGAAATATTGTATTCAGATCTTGAAGTAGACAAAGCAGTCTTGATAATTTATCTATTTCAGTGCAATAAAAACCTCTATAAGGATTAAAGGGAAGCTCTAAATCTCAAATGGATTGAGTTGAAATAATACCCCTGCTTGTGGAACAAATATTCACATTGAAAAAGGGAAAGATTATGATCTAGGTCAAATCATTCTTACATCTATGGATAAGCTATAGTCTGAAATTCTCAGAAGGTCAGTAACCCTAAGTCCCAATCTCAAGGGGGTGAAAATCTCAGTATCTAGTTACAGGAGCCAGGGGTCTAGAGTGTGCTAAGAAAGGTGACTAAGACCTTGCAGAAGGAGACCTAAATTTTCATTAAAGCATACAAAGAGAAGTCATGAAATTATACCTTGTCTAATCATGAGTTAGCCTCTATGGCTAAGGATGAGGAATCTTTGGAAGCAGTCAAAAAGGGAGTTCGAAATTATATCTATTTAAGCTCACCTTGAATATATGTTATGGACTTATAGGACCAATATACTATATAATATATATATATTATATATATATATATATATATATATATAATATATATATATTATATATAATATATATATAGATATAATGAAAAAGCACATTATAGTGATAAAGATAATGAGTATGAGTCCAACAAAAGAAGTATATTTGATGCCTGAAATGTAAGGTACACATAATTTCTCATTTGAATCTTTACTTTAGCTAAGAATAAATGATGGCTTTGAATGTGCTTGTGGGAAAGATCTTGTAGGACTATGATTTGTTCGTTAGTCCTATAATCCAACTAAGGACTAAATATGATCTGTTTAAGACTATATTAGAATCTGCGAAAGTTAGAAAAAGGTTCGGGGTATTTCCATAAAGGATTTTGTTTGCTTGTCTCGAATGACAGAGTAAAGATCTTTGTGGAAAAATATTGACATGATACCTGCCAACAAAAGGGCATACTTCATTACTCTTTTATCCTTAGAAGACCTAAAGGAATGTGTAAAGGAAAGGACTCCATCAGAAAATGAACATCTATATAATAACCTCTTCTCAATAACCAAATCCCTTGTACCAAAAATACTTGGCATCTCGAATTCGAGATGAATTAATTAAATGTTTGACATCATAACCTGTGTATTAAATGTTGAAGGTGCAAGTGTCTTACATTGATATGTTGATGTTAAAATTAGGTAACTGCGGTCAAATTCCACTTTGGATGGATCATATTATGAATATAATAATTGCAATAGATTCCTCTTTTTGAGAGGACCAAAATAAACCTAACGATCACCTTATTAGGACAAGAAGAAGTTGGATTTTGAATTCATTTATCCTCTCATGTATATTGGATTAGGTTGGCCCTAAGCACATGTAAAATTGGACAGGTCAACCTCAACATCAAGTGGAACCTCATGAAAGCCTATATATAGAAGAGACCTCAACCTCTTTTGTACATAATCATCAAGAAATTTCTTCTCTCTTATATTGTTTGGTTCGCACAAGTCTAATGGAGGAAATCTAGTGCAAAGGGTCGAAACTACAGGGATGAAGCTCACATGTGTCTAGGGTTTCCAAGTTTCAGACACATGCTCATAAATAAGGATTTTCATCCCTAGAAATTCACACATTATGGTCAAGAGAGTGTTTGGGAAGTCTAGGAAGCTTGTACATAGTGTCTAAGGGAGCGTCTGAGAGGCTAGGGTTTTCGCAGTCCATTTTGGCCCCAGACACTCACATGTAATTCACCTCGGAGCATCCAAGCCAGTCTCAGATGCTCGCATATAGTGTCTTAGGGAGCATCGAGGACCAAAAGATGAATTATCAGTAGTCTAAAGTTTCCGCTCAGTGGCAACAACATTCAACAATTGACTACAGTCAGTGACATGGCATTACAATCCTTAAGATCACAGGTTTCAAGTATAAGCATGTTCAAGGTCATGTCATGGATGTTATAATTATTTTGTTGCATAGATGAAGATATGAATCATTGTACTCCCTTTTGCTAAATAATTTGATGATGATCTAAGAAGAAGAAGATTTTACAAGGGTTTTCCGTTAGTGGGTTTTTCCCTGGTCTCTGACCAATCTTGGTGTCTTTATGTGTGCATGCTTTTATTCTATTGTTCCTTTATGTTTTTCTGCATTGATGATGATGATATTATTATTTATACATAGTTGCATATGCTGATGAATCATGATGTAAATTTGAATAATGTTATAATGTTATGGGGTGAAATTAATTTGTTAATGAAGAAATGCAATTATCAAAGCAAAAGCAATGTAGCACTATGAAAAATTAACATGGTATCAGAGTTAGGCTGAAGAAAATCCATGGAGATAACCCTGATGATGACACCATTGATGGAAGCAAGAAGAGGATGGTGGAGATCTAAAAGAATTCTAGGGTTTGAAGAAAACCCTAGGCAACTTGATTATTAGGGTTTGATGGATTCTATAAGATTAGGGTTGGAGAGAAAACCATGGTGTATGGAAAAGACATGAGATGTAGTTTGGTCAATGTGAAGAGGCTTAAGCACTTGTGAAAGATTAGATGAATCCACAGTAGGTTTGGTTGGATAATTGAAGGCAACATTGGTATGTGGACAATGCACATTGATGGCTCTTGAAGGTTGGTTCAAGAGGAAGAGTATCACCTCTCATTGAAGAGAAGTATTTCTTATAATGCTTCCTTATGTCCTTACTTTTGTTTAGACTTATGGATCCAATAATTATTGATTATTGATTATACTTACTGTGTATGTATTTGAATATATGGATGTTTCTTGTAGAATTTTGTAGAATTTTTCCTACAAATCAGCTAGCTCTAATAATGCTGCCTTCAATTATCCAACCAATGTTGCCTTCAATTATCCAAACTACTATTTTTAGACATGCTATTTTTAGGAGTCCTATTTTTAGCACATTCTAAATTTAACATTTCTTGTTGCACATTTTTCAATATTTCTAACCTCTTTGATGGGATGTGATGAGTGGATCCTTCTTGAGGATCATTTGAAATGCAGGAAGGATGGCTAGAGTTGGAAAATGGTAAAGAGGCACTACATGAAAAGATGACAAAGTGCTACAAGCTACCTATGTCTAATGAGAAGGTGCACAAGTATTTGAATACCACAAGGTATGCATGACATGTTACATTGAATGGCTAGGTAAGCCCTAAGGTATGATGAGAATGTCTATGACTCATGAAAATGATTTGGATTTATGTTTCCTATGATGAAATGGTGCACCTGGTATTGTACATTTTTGATCTTCTAGAATTCTATGTTGATCTTTGATATACTTGATGTTGGATATTTTGATCTCATAAAGAAATCTAGCACATTGACTCTAGATACTCTTGATACTTGACATGCATAAGACATGATGGATTTCACATAGAAGGTTAGCTCCTTGATTCTTATGCATGATACTATTATGCTCATGGAAGGGTTGACACTCTTGTTATTTTGATAAAGTTTTATTGAATGAACTAACTTGATCTTATTGACAATTATAAGCATGGCGATAGAAGTTTAACCATGGTCATGTCTTGTTGTGATGAGTAATTGTAGCATATTGTAAAATATGATGGATTGACTTGATAGAAAGTGTGATTGCGTTCATGATCTTTGAGATATGATGTCACATCTGTCTGCTGACCTAATCACTTAAATCTAACCTTTGATGAAGGATTGATGCCATGATGTTGATGACCATGATAGATATATGTTTATGATCTAATAGATCTACTGTTGCATGACATGAATGAAGATGAATGAAGTAGATTCCTAGTCAAAGGCAGAATCTCTTCTCAAGATTCTTACTCATATTACTATTTACATTATGTATTGTTGAAGTATGATTTAAGTGCATCAGAAATTATTGAATTGTAGCAAAGTCACATATCTGAAGCTCGAACAAATTTAGGCTTTCTGTTCCGGTCGCAGACACATAAATTGTTAGGTCCCTATAATACTAGTGATTCCTCCATTTCTATTTTCATTGTATCCCTTATTGTTATTGTTGTGTCCTTATTGTCCCCATATTGTTATTATTATGCCCCATAAAAGCCCACTCTCGTTATTATTGTGCCCTTATATTATTATTGTTATGTCGACTTTGATTATATTGTGACCCCTTAGACTCCTATATATAGAAATGAGGTTTTGTCATTTGTATCATCCAAGAATTATTCATTTGTGTAATTTAAAGGAGGTTTCCCCTCGAAGAGGCTGATTTTGAAGTCGTTTATTTATATTTTCTTCTATTTTGTGAGCTGGTTACATAACATTTGGTATCAGAGGTTTGGATTCTAGGATTTCGCTGCTCCAAATAGGTAATCGTGGAATTTTCGCTATAAATGTTTTTCTACGACTTTTCAGAAGCTAAAATTAAAACCCATTTGAGATGAAATCTCCATGAACCTAGGGTCTGAATTTCAGATATTTTATCGCTATATTTTTGGAGATATGATCCAAGGAAGTTAAGGTTTTTGCACGCTCCTGAATTACATCCCAAACAGGTGACCTTGGGAAAATCATCATAAATTTATCTCTGAGCATTAGATTGAAATTTCGTAAGAAGTTACAAAAAGAGGACAAACTATAGTTTTATGTGTATCATTTTCCGAAGGTCAAAATAGTGACACATGGCACTTCGTACAAGTTCTCTTTAATGAAAAATTATATAATAAGGTCATCTTGGGAGATTTGGCATAACTCCTTCTTGGAGAATCCAACTCTAATAAGACTGGTGGCATTAAAAAGAGGACTTAGAGGGATACCATAGGATGAAATTTCAGACCTTGGAGATCCATAATTACAGTGATACAACGGATTCAATATCGAGCTCCTATAAAGTGAAAAAATGTGTGTAGTCTTTTTAAAATTTTGCATAAGTTTGGGTTGAAAAATTAGTTTGAAGTGATTCAAAGGGCATAGTGAAGCATAATTATAATTAATTGATACCTCGAAGAAAGAAAATGGAAACACCTAGTAAGAAACCTGAAAGCTCTAGCATGACTCATAAAGAAGAGGAAGAAATGCAACATGATATATCAAAATTACGAGACCAAGTGCAACAAATTTCACTCTCACAAAAGTAACAGAAAGCTAGATGGATGGTTTAAAGAAAGGGCGTTGGGAAGATAAGATAAATTGGGTGGAACAATATGATGGCATGGAAGCTAAGTGAATGGCGTGGATGCTAAGTGGATGGTTATAGAAGAAAAACTGAAAGGCAACATGGAAGATTTGAAGATAGATTTGACAAAGTTGCTACAATAAATGCTTACTAATGGCGAAAGGGTAGTAAAGGAAACTCATGATGAGAACAAAGGAAATTTTAATCATGGTTTCATAAACTCTAACGTTGGATTGAAGACCCACCATGTTCCAAAGATCGATATGAGGAAGTTTGATGGCAAGGATCCCGTAACATGGATTTTACAAATGGAGCAATATTTCGATCTCCATAATGTGCAAAACACAAAAAAGATACGCATTGCAACTTTATATTTGGAACCAAATTAGTTTCAATGGTATTGATGGCTTTACTCTCATAAACAAATTGTCACTTGGGCAATTTTTACGGAAGAAATGATAGCACATTATGAGGATACGAAAAGCAACACCTTTTTTAGCCAATTGATAAATCTCAAACAAAAGGGTTCAATGATGGAGCACATTGAGGACTTCCAAAAATTGAATATAAGGGTAAAAGATATTCCAGAGGAGCATAGGATTTATGTGTTCATAGGGACTTTAAAGGATAACATCCAACATGAGGTTCTCCTTTGGGAACTTGATTCATTGGAGAAGGCATTCAGGTTGGCAAGAAAAATGGAAAGCAAAATTATGGCAACAAGAAAGCCTACCACTCACAAACATAAAGATGGAAGTGTTGTTGCCCCTAGCCTTCGACAACCTACAAGGTTGACACCACAACAATTGGAAGAAAAAAGAGAAAAAGGTCTTTGTTATAGTTGTGATAGCAAATACACTAAAGGTCATAAGAGTGCCGAGAAGAAATTATTTTGCATAGATTGTGAAGAGGAGGAAGAAAAGGAATAAGAAACACCAAAAGAAGTGGATATACACTAGGAACAAACCCTAGAGAAAAAAGGAAATGAATCTGACCATAACTTGTAATGCATTGGCTGGAATTATCACTCCTCAAACTATCAAGATAGAAGGACACATCAAGAAGAAAAAGGTAATAGTGTTGGTTGATTCGCGGAATACCCATAATTTTATTCATTGTAAGATGGCCAAGGAATTGAATTGCTTCCTATATCCAGCACCAGAGTGTCAAGTGATGGTTGCAAGTGGAGGAACCATAAATTGACTTGGAAAATGCCATAATATCAAGCTATCCATGGGAGTATTGAATAGCCCAATGCTTTCCATTCCAATGGGTGGTGCTGATGTTGTACTAGGAGTCCAATGGCTACAATATTTGGGTACGATAACTTCTAATTTCCAAGAACTTTTCTTGAAATTTTATTTGGAAGGAAAGGAAGTTGAATTAAGGGGTATCACAGGGAAATCGGGAAATATAATTAGCTCTAATGGAATGACAAAGTTTCTAAAGAAAGAACAACGATGCGTAATTGCACAATTATGTTCGCTAGAGGTTCCCACATTGAAATCATCTATTTCTCCAGATCTCCAAAAAGTCTTGGACAATCATTCCAAGGTATTTGAGACTCCCAAAGGCCTCCCACCTATTCATGATCATGATCATGCTATTCATTTGATTCCAGGAAGTGTTCCTCCAAACATGAGGCCTTACAGATATCCCATGCCCAAAAGAGTGAAATTGAACGTATGGTTGCAGAAATGCTAGAGGCTGGTATAATTCAACCTATTCAAAGTTTTTTCTCTGCTCCAGTAGTATTGGTGCACAAGAAGGATGGATCATCGCACATATGTCTAGATTATAGGGAGTTCAACAAGCTTACTATTAAAGATAAATTTCCCATTCCTGTCATTGATGAATTATTGGATGAATTGCATGGATCAATTTACTTCACCAAGTTGGATCTTTGTTCAGGATATCATCAAATTAGAATGAAGACTGAAGACATTCTGAAAACAACATTTAGAACTCATGAGGATCATTATGAATTTCTGGTCATACCTTTTGGCCTTACCAATGCACCTTCTACATTTCAAGGTTTGATGAATTCCATTTTCAAACCATTCCATAGTAGTATTTTTTGATGCTATACTAATCTACAACAAGTCTTGGTAGGATCACATTCAACATGTTGACATGGTGCTCAAACTATTGGAGGAGAAACTATTATATGCAAAAAGGTCCAAATGTTTCTTTGGAGTACAAGAGGTGGAATATCTGGGTCATATTGCATCTCATGAAGGTGTCAAGGTAGACCCTAGAAAAATTAAATCCATTAAGGAATGGAAAATCCCCACATCCATGAATCATTTGCGAGGATTTCTCAGGTTAACAGGGTATTATTGCAAGTTTGTTAAGAATTATGGGAGAATAACAACACCTCTAACAACATTATTGAATAAATATGCATTTTCATAGAATCTAGAAGTAACAAAGGCCTTTGAACATATTAAAGAGGCAATGTGCCAAGCACCGGCCTTATCTACATCGGACTTTACAAAAACCTTTATTTTGGAAAGTGATGTCTCAAGAAATGGAATTGGTGTTGTTTAAATGCAAGAAGAAAGACCCATTGCTTTCGAAATTTGTACAATCAAGGTAAAGTATTTACACAAAGCTATTTATGAGAAGGAAATGTTGGCAATACTACATCCACTTAAGAAATGGCCACCCTACCTAATGGGAAGACACTTCAAGGTAAAAACAGATCATGATAGTCTTAAATACTTTTTAGAACAAAGCCTATTATCTTCAAAAGAGCAACAAAAACGAGTCACAAAGATGTTGGGTTATGACTTTGAAATCATCTACAAAAAATGGAAGCAAAATGTTGTGGTAGATTCACTCTAAAAAAAGGATGAGGATGTGGAAGCATTGCTTTGTTCCATTTCTATTATCCAACCAGATTGGATAAATGAAGCAAGGGATGAATGGAAGAATGTCGAAGAAGTGTGGGCACTCATTCAAAAGATACAACAAGATCCCATTACATCTGGTACATTCAACTAGAAAAATGATTCGTTATGGTATAAAGATCGCTTATACCTATGTAAGAATTCCCAACTCAAATAAAATATTCTTATGGAATTGCACACCTCCCTTAGGAGGGAAATCGAGATTTTTAAAAACTTACCACAAGGTTAAGAAGGAATTTTTTTGGGATGGCCTTAAATCTGATATTCAAAACTTTGAGGAGGAATGTTTGGTTTGCCAAAAAGATAAAGTTTAAACAATTAAGACCAGGTCTATTACATCCTTTATCCATTCCAGGTCAATGTTGGGAGGAGGTTTCAATGGATTTTATCATAGGTTTACCCAAGTCTGAAGGAAAGAGTGTCATCATGGTGGTAGTTGACAGACTTACCAAGTATGCACACTTTTGTGCATTATCACATCCATTTAAAGCCAGTGCAATTTCTACTGCATTTATGGAAACAATTCAAAAGC
>APFE030090430.1:39120-52261 GCA_000404065.3 Pinus taeda
TCCTCAATTTGATGGGCAAACTGAGATAGTAAACAAATGTTTGGAAGGATATCTTCGTTGCTTTGTATCTGATAAACATACACAATGGGTCAAATGGTTGCCTCTATTTGAATGGTGGTATAACACTTCCTTCCATACTGCAGCAAAAATGACCCCATTTATGGCACTTTATGGATATCATCCACCATCCATAACATCATATTTAAGAGAAAATTCTAAGGTTCAAGCAGTTGAAGATCACATCGAGCATCAACAACAAGTTCTCCAACTCTTAAAGGATAACCTCACTTTGGCACATAATAGAATGAAACAATAGGCAGATCAACATCGCAGCGAAATAAGTTTTGATGTCAGTGACTGGGTATTTCTATAGCTACAACCTTATAAACAAATGTCCTTCAAGTAAGCTAAGAAGGATAATAAATTATCACCAAAGTATTATGGTCATGTTGAAGCCTCGAAAATCATTGCTTACAACATGGGGGGAAACCACCCGGTCTAGACCTTGGTTGGCAACTCCTTTTCTGTTTGATGTAGTGACTTCGACTGGGGATAGTGGGACTAGTTTCCCATTCTAATTTATGATGTTCCGATGGGGTGATATGTGATATTTTGGAATAATGTTTAAGCTAAAAGTAATCTAATATAAACTAATAATCACATGCATATATCCAAATCTAAATACTATCTAATTATGACTATACTCGAGAATAACTTGTCGTATGCAATCTACGATAATGTTCAAAAGCAATTGGTAATAAAGATCATTCAATTGCAATAATAAATGAAATCATTTAACAATAATCGTTTCGTATAAATAGTTAGCTAAAACGATTGTGAAAAATATATCGCATAAGAAATTATTCATGTATTCAGCATAATATTTAGGTCATCATCATACAGAAGTGCAATAATGCTAACCAAGGTTCGAACTTTCATACATAAAAAATTTGAAGAGAAATTATTGCTTAATACATAAGTAAAAGAGAATTACGAGATAAAATTACCATTTGTAATAAGTTCTACTCATGTGCTTCAACAATATTGATCTACTTCCAATCCATCCAACACCATCTAAGAGAACAAAAGTGCAATTTCAGTAGAAGATGCCAGATAAGATAAAAATAAATCATGTTCCATTCATTTCACTAGAACTTCCTCAAAGGGACAGAAGTGCATGTTTTGAAGATTGTTTCTGATAAAATTTCTTGACCCCTCTCTAAATGCATGAGAGGGTTTTAAATACTAAAGATAAAACTAAAATAGATTATTACAATAATAGTTGAGGAGGTTTAAATGACCTTCCTCAAATTATGAAAAATAAAACAAAAAGAAATGAACATGGTGACTAACTGTTCTACATTTTATCTTTTAGATCGCAAATGTCTGTGATGGGCTTGAGCTATGTCGGTTGGCCAATTTCAACTTTCAACTGCCTAGTGAACATGGTGTCAGTTAGCGCTGGCAGCATTTTCTCTGTAGAAGTGGTTAGGCATCACAAGGTCATCCACTAGCTGTGAGGTTTCACTAAATGTCGCCAATATGCTTCCCAGTTTAACCTGGTCATTTGCCTAATTGCTTCTCATTTTTCTTTTGTTGCCTGCCTCCACTGTAGTTCAAGTTGTTTTACATTAGGAAGAAAACTTGGAATGGACTCTGCCACCATGTCGGCGCTATGTAAATTTTCATTAATATTCTTGATAACATTGTTTGTTGCCATTGTCGGTTTTGTTGTTGCCTTTCTAGCCACTCTAAGCCGGGAATCCTAGTTTGCAAATAAGATTTTTTTGTGTAACTCCTCTAGTTTAGGTAAGTGGGCCTTTCTCTCATCTTCTGAATTCTGCCAAGTGATGAAGTCGGAGTCTCTTTTCAAGATTTCATCATATTCAAGTCTCATTTCAACGATTTGACTAGTCAATTTGTCACTTTTTTCGCAATAAGAATTCCATTGTGAAATATTCTAGCATAATAGTTCCTTTCGGTGCATCAGCCAGGTGTTAAGGCCAAGCGCTTCAGTAATAAACTGATCAATTTTTGGATCATCCTTATGCAGATCAGTTATTTCTTGTAGCTGCGCTTCCTTTTCTGCTAAGCTAGCTTGATGTCTTATTTGTATCTGCTCAAACTCTTGTTGGAGCTTAGCTAACAATGTTTCTACTTGTTGGTTATATTTTGCTTGTTGTAATTGTTGTTCAAGTGAAATAATTTTATTTTCTTTTTCCTAAGCAACATTTGCACCTCTATTTCTTTGTCGATAGTTGTTGTAGCATAGCACCTGCAAATTGTGACAGTCTAGTAAGGTTGGCGGATGGGTTGATGGGTGAGTCTTTCCAGACGATATCCCTCGGTTCATTATCTAGAGTAGCAGCAGCTGTAGCATCCAATGTTATTTTATTCCTTTGTCTTTTAACAACTACTTTGTGTTGTGGGCTATAGAACACATCTAAAGGGGGAATCTTCTCAATCCTCAAAACAATTTCAGAGGTGGGAGTGAGAGGAATGTGCTCTACCTCTTATGTATTTACAGTCTCCTCTGCTGTAATTTCTTGAGTTGGCTTTTGTTGTGGAGTTTGCAACTTTGGCGTTTGTTCCTATGTATGGAGATTTTTATTAAAGTTCTCCCATTCTTCCTCTAAATTAATCACTAGGGGTTTTATTGGCTGGGTGGAGGTGGAATGGATTTTAGCCTATTTGCTAGCTGAAGTTTTCTCAGCTACCTTTTCTGTAGATTGGGCTATATCTTTTTCCGACTCCCTGCTTCTGCTTTTCCCATTTTGTGATTGTGGCTCTGAGTTCTCTGACTCCTTGGTAGACTTCTCTTGGGATTCTACTCCAGAATTAGTTTTAGAATTTTCTTTGGAATATTCTTCTAGACTTACACTGGGAGTAGGCTCCCTTATTGGTTCAATCAATAATTGGTCCAATGGGACCTTCAATAGCCTCCTTTCTTTGTACTCGTGAAAGGCTTCAAGATCTTCACGGTCAAAAAGTAATTGTGCCATATGCTTCACCTCTGTGGACGTGTTCTTTTGTAAAAAGATGTCATCAAATGCATCTTCTTCATGACTGAATATTTTCACTTTTACCATGGTGGTAAAGTCTTTGATAGTGCCAAATGGGTCATATTGCTTTCCTGGGAATTTAGGTAATTGCAGAGATAACATGATCTCTACTTCTTTAAATGCATGCCCCAGGTCATGCAATGAAAATGCTCCACACTGTAAAGGGAATGTAGGCCAGATGGCCTTCTTTCAATCATTTAATGTTTTGATCATCCCACCCTCACTAGTTGTTTGATAGGTTATCTCTCTAGCCGTGAATTTGTCTAGAACATAGTATGGGAGGACATGGGGGGAGGCAATGCTGCCAAATACCCTGATATACGTGAATGTTTCCTCCCCAAACCATCTGGCCACTGGGAGGATATCTACCTCAGCTTCCTTGGAAAACCTGGGGGCATCTCGGTTGTAAAGTTGTTTGTGGATAGGGAGCATGACTCCATGACAAATTTTGTAAAAATGTGGTTGAAACTGAGATTCCCACAGGTCGTTATGGTATATGTGAATGGAAAGCAGATCTTGGACAATCCACTTCCATCCCATGACAGGAAATTTCGAACCAAAACAAATTGCATCCATTACATAGGCACTCATAAAAAATGGAGGGTAAACCCTCGAAGCAACACTCCTTTTCCTTCTATATTCCATTATTGTTCTTGTTAAATTATCAAACAAAATTTGTGCCCAATTCATTATAGTTGCGTTTACGGCTGCATATATCAATGGTAGCCATTCTGGGGAAAATTTAGTGCTATCGGGTTTGCCAAATAATCTACATAGCATGGTTGCTGTAAAACTGAGGGGGACAAATATACGCAGTAGAGTACATACCGTTCTTGTATTTTTTTATTTTTCCTTCATTATTTGACCAAGTATGGGTGTAGTTTGTTGAGTCCTCATTCTCTTTGGCAAACTTCTCGATGAACCGCTTGTTGTAGATGACTTGTGGCTCTGGTAGGTGGTACATAAGCTGCAGGTTGTCTGGCGTAAAATATCCCATAACCTCTTGGCTTCTAGTCCTGAATTATCTGTCTAAGATGTCAGCTTCATCAATAACCCATTTAACCATGTTTGTATAAGGGATTATCTTTGGACGCGCAGCTATGCAATGCAAAAATGAGCATGTTGTCTCAAACATGGAGGCATCTAAGGAATCAAGACCGTCAATTGTGACCTTCACTTCCATATTCCTTGGTTACTCTTCTTCCAGTATATTATACATGGCTTCCCACGTAGAGGTTCCTCCCTCCCTGTTGTAAGTAGTATCCGTAAATAGAGGATTCATTTATGATTTCTCAAAGACGACTGCCTTCCCTTTCTTCACCATTGCTCCCAAAGATTTGCTCTGTGAAGAACAACAATTATCATATATACAAAGATAATAATGAACGTGAAATGGAATAATGCAGACATCTTTGAAAACGTGATAAGAAAGGAGTTTTATTTGAACACAAGTGAGAAGATATCATATCACGTTAAATGGCTCTTCATACATAAATGTAGTTAAATCTTACTAAATTCCCACTAATGCTTCGTTATCTCTTATGTTTAATGCTCATAAATGTCTACATCGTAAGTCAGGAAGAAAGCTTCTAGGGTGGCGAACCTTTAAATTACGATAATGCCGATTTTGCGATTTGTGAAGCAATATCACAGATCGCTATATCACATTATGCCTTTTCGCTTTTCTTACCTTCCCTTACGTTTTTGCGAGATACGAGATGTGAGCTGCTCGTTTACTGCCTCAAAACATAGCTACTTGTCAGGTTTTTCTATGTAAACACATTTTTAATAAGCGGCAGACCTAAGCATTTGTTTATAATGTATCCAAGGAGTGGGTCCGATTCTTGATCACATTTCACAATATCAACTGATTGTAAGTTTGTGGTTCTAATTTAAATGCTCAAAATGTGATGCGGTAAAGGTTATGATGCCATCGCAGTTTCTCATTTCGCTTGTTTTGAGGTACCCTTTTATGGCAGGCCCTTTATAAATAGCGATATGCAATGTGAGACTCGGTTTTGATGAGAAAAGCTTTAGGACGTAGTTTATATGAAAAATTATAGTTTTCGAGGTATAAAGCGTGGAGTCCTCTTTTAATCATTTTTCACTAAATTTGGTGGGTTAGCAAGGTTTTTAATGATTCTTAATCATGTGATATGCGGGAAGGCAAGCATTTAGTAGTTCTTTTGAAAAGGGGGTTTAATTGATATCTTGCTTTATTCCAAAATTAAATAAGAAAAATACCTAAATGCTAAGTTTATTTTTGGAAGGATTTTTTTAAAGGGTCCCTATTTATTATTGTAATATTAACTACGATTATTAATAAATGGGGGGTTGTTGAATAGCACAAAAATTGGCAATTCACTTGGAAGAACTAGTTATCTCTGAGAGTTTTTTGAAATTTCTAAAAACTTCCAAAATAAAGATAGTTTTGAAAATAAAAATGACATGGAATATAAGGTAAGTAATATTGCTCATTAATAATATAACAACATCTATTTAACTATCATTCTTTTGATTATACTTTTCTCATAAGAAATCCACTTTGTCTACATCAGTCATTACTTGGTTTTAAGGATAAAAATAGGGAGGCTCTTCTCAGATCAGTTGTTTTTTGGTATACTTAGTTGTCATAGGTAGAGCCTCTACTACCAGCAAGCGTTCATAGCCTCAACATGGTTACCTTTTAACCAACAATGACTCAGTATCCCACCTAGGTTAGAATGCAATTTTAAAGATAAGCTCGTTTATATACTTATTTCCCTCTTTATTTTTTGAAGTAATTCTTTCTTCCTTCAATTTTTTTATTTATTATCTTTTATCTCTTAATGGACATTGTCTTGGTTTGGTGACCAAAATTGACAATACCATTTACTTTATTTATAACTTAACTGAACAAGCTTGCTCGTGATGAGACCCCTTGTCTTTTGATTAATATAATATCAAGCCATTACCCTGTTTTGATATGCAGTATTGGTAATGTCAGCTTGTTATAACCTTATGATCATGGTAAGATGAGACCTCTTATCCTTTAAGTTTAAGTATATTATAGAATTACAGTCTAAAAATGAAATTTGATTAGGTGCGGGAGAACCATTGGCTCCTTAAGAGCTTCTGGATGAAATTTGTAGAGTTTAAAGATGCTTTTCTGTAGAAAGACTTTGCTTTGTTATTGATACTTTTCTTGGATGATGTAAAGGAAATATTTCTTTCTAAAGCTAAGTTTCAACAAAGATCAAATAATTTTGGCAGAGAATAGGTAGTTTTGGAGCAATAGAACTTAACTATGTATTTCATATGTGAAGATTACTTTCCTAACAATCTTTACTTACACAAGTGAAAAGTCAAAATTAAAAAGAGACTATCATTTGTAAAGCCAAAAGTAAATGATTTTCAACTTGTATTATTCTTTATAAAAAAATTACATAAAGGCAATAATATACAGTGAACAGAAGATATCATCTTCTATGGAAAGTAATTCTTTAAAATCTGCCCATTAACAGGTAGAGATTCTCTCTTACCTGATAAATCTTGTAATAGAAAATTTGATGGGTCTATTTGTTCCACAATTTGAAATGGGTTGAGCCACATTTGTTGGAACTTGGTATGCTTACCTTTCTCTTCGTGGGATTTATCCCATTTTAATACTAGGTCTCCGAGTTGAAAATATTTTGAACTTACAGAATTTGAATCAAAGGAAAGTTTGACTAACTGTTGATGAAATGCATGTGTGATCTTGGCCTTCTCTCTTTCCTCTTCAAGCTTAAGGATTTGTAACTATCTAACTTGCATAGATGAGGAAGGAGTTTCTTCTATGAATTGAACTAATGCTAAAGAGGCAATAGCTACATTTGTAGGTAAGACAACTTCTTTCCCATAGACCAAATTAAAAGGAGAAGTGCCAATCGAGGCTTTCTAAGTTATTCGATCTACCCATAGAGAAAACATCAAAGACTTATTCCAGTTCTTCTGGATTTGGACAACCGTTCATTTAATAATCCTAATGAGATTCTTGTTTGTGGATTCAGCTAACCCATTTCTTTGCGGATAATAATTAACATAGTACTTAAGCTTAAAACCTCTTTTAAGAGCAAATTCTGTCATAACATTGCCTGAAAAATAAGATGCATTATCAAACATCAAGGCAGATGGCAGGCCAAATCTGGTAATGATAAATTGATCGATGAATTCAATGATGTTTTCAGAATTGGCTATCTTGAGTGGAATTTATTCCACCCATTTGGTGAAATAATCAATTATTGTAAGGATATATCTATGCTACTTAGAAGAATGAGGAATGATCTCACCTATTATGTCCAATCCCCATTGCTCAAAAGGTTGGTCAATGTTGACTGGCTGTAATGGTAATGCAGGTTTCCTCTATCTCCCAGTAGCTATTTGACAGACTTTACATATTCTTACATAACTGTGTGTATCCTTGAATAATGTTGGCCAGTAATAGCCAACATGCAGGATTTTATGTGCGGTGGTATCTCCTCCATAGTGACCACCAGCTGGTCCACCATGAAGTTCATGCAACACTTTCTCTGCCTCAGATTTTTCAAGACATATAAGTAAAACATAATCATAATTTATTCTAAACAACACATCATTGACAATTTGATATTGTCTAGCTTTTAATCTCAAGGCCCTTTTCTTTGTGTAATTTAATTGCATTGGGTCATATCCATTTCTTAAGTAAAATATGATATCAGCATATCTTGACTCAATATCGTTAAGGCTTACCTCATAGACTTTTACATCGTCACTTGAGTGTTGTAATGTTGATAGATTAGATGCTCCTGCCAACATCGTGCAAAAACCTTGACCTTTTACAATTTTTGCTGGTCTGATTTCAATGTCATATTCTTGCAGAGATGTAACCCAATTTTCTCTTTTCTCACCTACACCCCTTTGTATTAACATATTTGTCACTGTTGATGATGGTACTATTACTTTGGTGTGGGTTTTGAGGTGAAAAGGTTTGAAGTGTTTTATCGATTTGAAAACAACCAAAGCTTGTTTTTCAACGTCTGAGTAATTCAATTCAGCTCCCTGCAAATTGGAGCTAAAGAAAGAGATTGGGGCTTTAGCTTTTTCTTCATTTACTTGTGTTAATATGGCTGCATATGATTTCTCGGAAGCGAAAGTATATAAAATGAAATGATTTGAAAAATTCGGCATCGCTAAAGATGGGGCGTTTATGATTGCTTGTTTGATCAAGTTAAAGGCTTCATGTTATGAGTGTCCCCATTTAAATAGAGATTTTTCTTTATCATAGATTGAAGGGGTAAAACAATTCGTGAGAAGTCAGAGACAAATCTTCTAACAAAATTTATCTAACCTAGGAAAGGTTGCATTGATTTTTTGTTATGCGGTAAAGGTATTTAAGAGATTTCTCTAATTCTGTCAGGGTCAATATGAATCCCTGCTTTGGAACAATGAATCCAAGGAGATTTCCTTCACTTAACGAGAAAAAAAGACTTCTTGGCATTAAGAGAAATCCCATACCTTTGGACGTTCAAAGATTTGCTTTAAATCCCTTAGATGATTACTGCGCTTTCTGGAATATAAAGTTATATCATCTAAGTAGATTACTACTGATTTGTTTACTAAACCTTTGAAGGCTATGTCCATGGATCTCTGTAAAGTGGCACTGACATTAATGAGTCCAAATGGCATCTTTTGATAAGCATAAGTGCCCCATTTTGCCCTGAATGTAGTTTTCAGCTGGTCATCTAGATGTACTAAGATCTGATTATAACTTGAGAATCCATCCAGGAAAGACATTAGTTTCGAGCCCGCAAATGATTGCAATATCTGTTCCATAGGTGGTAATGGGAAATTGTCCTTTTGGCAAGCTTTGTTGAGGTTGTGAAAGTCTATACATATCTGAATATCTCCGTTCTTTTTTCTGACTGGGAAAAGATTGGAGACCCACTAGGAATGTCTCACAAGAAAAATAATCTTGGCTTTTAGCAGTTTATTCAATCTAGATTTAATCTGATTTTCTAAATTAGGATGGATCTTCCTTAATTTTTGTTGAACAAGTCTTTCATCAGATGTCATGGGAATAGTATGTTGAATAATAGACGTGTCATATGTCTTAAGATCTTCATAGTTCCATGCGAAGACATCCTTGTATCTCTTCAACAAACATATAAAGGCTAATTTTTCATCTGATGTAAGTCCGAGGCCTAGATTAATATTTTGAGGCTTTAGTTCAATTCCAAGGTTAATCGATTCAAACCTTAGAGTTGAACTCTGAAGTTTTGAATTGGTGGGTCATTTAAATCTGTCTTTGAGGTCATATAAATCTTCCAACTTAACTACAGATTTTGGTATAGCGTTATTGGTTGTTTCTTGTTTAAGTTGCAATCATGTTGGTCTTCATCAACTATCTTGTCATCATAAGAGCCTTCTGATGTCAAAAATCTTATGATATCCAGGTCGTTATTAAATACTCTCCAGTTGGTGATATTATCGGGAATAGAAGGCCTAAAAATCAATTCAATGGAAAACCAATCAGGGCTATAATCTTCTGGTGGAATAAGCTTGGCAGCCACATTAGCTAGGAGATCAGCACTAGCATTTTGGAGTATTAGAATAGGGGAAATATTAAACATTGTAAAGTGATAGGTTGGGTCTTGGACTAACGACTGATAGTGTTTCAAATGTCCTAACAAACAGTGTATAGTATTTCTCACCTACGTAATTATAAATTTTGAATCTCCAAATACTTGGAGGTGTTTGATATTAAGGTCAATTTCCTTATACAAACCTTGAACTAGTGCTTCATATTCAACAATATTATTTGTGCAATCAAATTCAAGTCTCCATGCTAACATAGTCTTTTTCCCCTCTAGGCTAACTAATATGCATCCTGCTCCTACTCCATCATTGGATTTAGATCCATCAAAAAATAATTTCCAAAATAAAGAGCTATGATCCGGATTTAAGCAGGAACGCAACAAATTACAGAGATAACCATAAGCACAAAGATGCAATGGAAATAATACTTCATTTCATTAATATAAAATACTAAGATATGCTTACAAACAGAAAATGGAAATAAACAGCTAGGGCGATGGTAGCTTATCTTAGAGAAGATATGTGGTGGCTACATGCCTCTGAACTATGTCACAATGAGGCTTTAAGGCCTATTTATTGTTGAGAAACAAGGGAAAACCCTAAACATCCAAAAACCTAACCCTAGAAGATGAAACGCCAAACTGTGGGCCCCATTTGGGTAAATTGGTATATCAACTTCCTGGGGTCATAACTTTGGCATATGATCTCCATTTGACGCGTACAATATCTCATTAGAAAGATCTACCCAAGAACTACATATCCCAGTTTTCCCAAAAAACTTCGTTTAGGGCCTCAAAATGGCTTCGAAAGTTTATGACTCGAAAAACTGCTAAAAATAGTAAACTGTGGTACAATTAAGGAAACTGAAAAGCTGAAAGAAACAATGGTGGGGGTGCAAGTGGACTTGGTGGGTGGCCACCAATATCCACCTAGATCATTCCTCCTGCCTTAGGAAGCAATGGTCCCCATTGCGTTGAGTTCCTCCATGAGATGAGGAAACTTTTGTTGAACTTGGTCCCTGGTGAGCCACTTGCCTTAGTGAAGGAGTTGGCCTACTTTGACAACTCGATACAGTTGGATGTTCTACTGGCGAGTGTGCTTGATATGTGTTTCCATGATCTGATCAGTTGCATCTTGTTCCATGCAATCTGGATTTAACTCTGTAGGTGTGAGTTGTTCTGCAATGTCGGATGTGTCTAGTAATGGTGGAAAGGATGGCCGAAGGCGGTCCACATTGAACACTGGTTGCAGGCCAAGGAATGAGGGAATGCTGAGCTCAAATGCATTGTCTCCCATAGTCTTGGTAATGGTGTAAGGACCATATCAAAGTGGTCTGAGTTTCTGATGGGCTCTGATAAGGCGTTCCTTTTGCAAATGCAACCAGACTTTATCGCCCATTTGAAACTTGTGTGGCACCCGATGTTAATCATGTCGCTGCTTGTACTTGGCATTTGATTTCTCCATAATGTCATGGACATGCTGGTGAATATGTTGGATGTGCTCAATGAAGTTGTTTGCCTTATCTGTTTCGGATTGGACATGAGTTGAATCTACATGAGTAGCTGCAAATGGCATGGCCACATCAATGGGACATAGTGGTTGGAATCCCAAGCCCACCTAAAAAGGGTTGTGGCCAGTCGAGCTATGGAGAGCCTCGTTGTAGCTGTGCTGAACATAGGGGAGGCTCTCATCCCATGTGCATGGATGCTTTGAGTTGTATATGCGCAGAATGTGTACAATCATCCTATTGACAACCTCTGTTTGGCCATCAGTTTGAGGATGGAAGTTTGTGGACTTAGTGAGTTTGGTATCCAGCATTGACCAGAGACTGGACCAAAATGTACTGAGGAACCTACTATCCCGATCTGAGATGATAGACTATGGGATCCCAAAGTGCACCCACACTCGTTCAAAGAAGAGTTTAGTAGTGGCTTCTACTGTGATATTCTTCTTGCAGGCCACCATAATGATCATCTTTGAGAACCTGTCAACGACCGCAAAAACATAGTCGTTTCCATGCTTAGTGGAAGGAAGGCCTAACATGTAATCCATGGAGATGGATTCCCAAGGTTGACTAGGGGTAGTTAGCAGGGTATAGAGGCCTTGTTTCTTAACTGTCGATTTGGCAATGGTGCAGGCAGTGCATGATCTGATGTACTTCCCGACATCCTGTCGAAGATTCGTTTAGTAGAAATACTTCTGTAGTACTGCCACCATTTTCTCAACCCTGAAATGCCCAGTAGCTCAACTGTAGTGTGCTTCCCAAATCATCTTGGCACGTTCGCTTGAAGGAACAAAAAGGTGACCCAGGTGGCATAATAGGGCATCCTAGAGGTGAAAATCTGGAACATGCCGACCCTCTAAGAGTGTCTGGTATGTGTGGCCAAAGTCTGGGTCACTTTTGTAGAGAAGTGGCCAATCAGAAGTCTCATGCCCACAAGAGTTGAGCACGGTGGTTAATGACAAGATCGATGGTCGACTAAGGCAATATGCAACATTATTGTTGCTGCCCTTCTTATACTCGATATTCAAATGGAACTATTGCAGGTATGTGGACCACTTTTGATGGCGATCATTCTGTAATTTCCCTTGGGTCTGTATGAACTGGAGGGGTCGGTGGTCTGTGTGGATAACCGTTTCCTTCCCCAGAATGTAATGTTTCCATTGTCGGCAGACCTACACAATGAAATACCTCTCTTTGTCATAAGTGGGATACTTTCAGACTGTATCTGAAAGTGTCTCACTGTGATATGCCACTGGATGCCTGTGTTGAGTAAGGATTGCCCCAATAGCATAGTCAGAGGCATCTATCTCGACCTCAAATGGTTGTTACAAGTTTGGCAATGCGAGCACTGGTATCGAGCAGATGCGGTCTTTCAACTCTGTGAAGGCCTTCTATTGAGATTTAGACCAAAAGAATTTTGCTTTTGCTCCTCCCTTGGTGACTTGACTCAAGGGCCAAGTGATATGAGAAAATCCCAACACGAACTTGTGGTAGAGGTTGGCAAGACCTAGAAAGCTGCGGAGCTCCGTTAGAGTGGTTGGAGAGGGCCAATCCCGAATGACTTGGATCTTGGCTGGATCCACATGCACCCCCTGTTCATTAATAATGTATCCCAGATATTGAACCTGGGTCATGCCAAAAGTGCATTTCTCCAAATTGGCACATAGCTTGTGTTGCTGCAGTGTTTGGAGAACCTGCCGGATGTGGTGGAGTTGCTCTTCCCAACTCCGGCTGAAGATCAGAATGTCATCCAAGTATACCACTATGAATGAGTTGGTGAATGGCCACAAGATGTCATCCATTAGCCTCATGAAGGTTGCAGGAGAATTCGTCAACCCGAAAGGCATAACCAACCATTTGAAAAGGCCCTCCTTGGCTTTGAAGCTAGTCTTCCACACATCGGAGGGTTCGATTGGTACCTGGTGATATCCTGACTTCAAATCGATCTTGTTGAAATATTTTTCCCCTTCAGTTTGTCTAGGAG
>APFE030090439.1:4997-15249 GCA_000404065.3 Pinus taeda
GAGGTTTTGTCATTTGAATCATCCAAGAATTGTTCATTTATGTAATGTAAAGGAGGTTGCCCCCTCGAAGAGGATGAATTCTAAGGCGTTGATCTATCTTTTCTATCTTTTCTTGAGCTGGTTTCATAACATCCTCCCCCAAATCCGTCCTCTTGGTAAGCCCATGGCTTTGAATAGTCTATGGATTCAGGAATGATGGTTCTGGTTCATGTTTTTTCCTCATCATCAGGTATGATGGAATAATCAGAGATGATATGAGAAGTAATGGAGGGCCAGTGCGGCAGGGAGTTTTTGAAGATGAGGTTGTGATGGGATATCCACAGTGCCCAACATATAAGTAAAGGCAGATTTTCTGAGTTTTTGTGGGCAGGCGCTTGTCCACCAATTTGACCAAGCTTCCTTTACAGAAGCACCATGCCACCTTGTTGGGAAAGAAATCACTAATGAGATCGAATGCCAAAGTTCTCAAGCTGTCAAACATTCAATAAAAAGATGAGTGATAGATTCAATGTTTCGTTTACATAGGTGACACCAGAAGGGGCCATGATGAGCTCGCTTAAGCAGGTTATCTCCAGTGGGTATTTTGTTCTTTAGAATGGTCCACATGAGAAGTTTGCTCCTGGGGGGAATTTTAGCTTCCATAGATGCTTCCACCATGGTTCTAGGACTTGTGGGTGACGATTATCAGCTATTACTAGATATCCCTCCTTTGGTGTGTATCTTCCTGCTTTTGAAAGTGCCTAGACAAATTCATCTTCATGCTCACCAATCCTGACATGTGCCTCAGTGAGGGCCTCGATGAAGGTATTCCATTGTTGAGTCCATTGATGGGGAATGTTTAATCTCTGGGCCGATTTCCAAGCTTGCTGAAAAGTGGTGGAACACTCCACGTCTGCTATATGAACAATATGGGTAATGTTGCAGTCCCTAAGGAAAGATCAGAGGTCGTCTGGCAGGCTATGTAAATTTCCGCATCCAATCCAAGGATCCTGACTAATCCTTACTTTCATTTCGGACTGAATTTTCCATGTAATGTCTTCCCTAATGATATTAAGTGATTCTGTTACCGCCTTCCATATGATTGAGACCCCTGATTGTAATTTCTGTGGTTGACTTATCCAATCCATCAGGTTTGAGGGGGCAATATATTTTGAACAGGCCACCCTAGTCCATAGGTTGTTTGTTGTAAGAAGATGCCATCCTAGTTTTGCCGCCAGGGATGAGGAGAAATATTCTAATTTCTTTATGCCCCATCTGCCCCATTTCTAGGGCAAAGTTAAGGCCTCCCACTTTACCCATGTGAAGATTCTTCCTATTTGTTACCTCGGGGGATCCAAGCCAGTGACATCTAGTAAACTGGGGTGGCCTCCAGGATAGCTTTAATGAGCATGAGTCTGCCTTCCCTGGAAAGGTACTTGTGGTACCAAATGTTTAGTCTTTTCTCTATTTTGGAGATTAGCCAGGTCCAATCTACAATATTGTACCCCAGAGGTTTCAGCTTGTAGCCCAGATATCTGAGACCATCCTCCAACCTAAGAAGAGTGTGTTGGAATCTTTGCAGTGCATAATCGATTTCATGGGGGGAACATCCAGTCTTTGTGAGGGTCGATTTGTTGCAATTTACAATCATACCCATGGCTGTTTGGAATAATGCAATTGTGTTCTTCATGTTTGTTAAGTCTCCAATGCTTCCATTGAGGAAAAGAAGAACAACATCCACAAATAATAGATGTTTCAAGATGCAATCATTTGTGATTTTTATTCCCTTTAGTCTGCCTCTTCTGAATCCTTCTTTGACCAGCCTACTGAGACCTTCCATTATTAGTAGGAACAACAAAGGTATAAGGGGCACCCCTGTCGAAGACCTCTTTCAGAATAAAAAAAGGGGGAAGTGCCCAGTTGATCAACAAACTAAAAGGTATGTTAGTGATGCAACTCATGATCCATTTTATGAAATCAAAGGGGAATCCCAGGTGGGTTAAGAGAATTCTAATATATAACTAGTTTGCTCTATCAAAAGCTTTTGAGAGCTCTACCTTTAGGACCATACCTTTGATTTTCTTGGAGTGCAGAGAGTGTAGGACCTCTTGGGAAGTTCCCACTGCTTCATGAATTTTTCGATCTTGTAGAAAGGCAAATTGCTCCAGTGAAATGTACTTGGATAGTATGAGCCACATCCGGTTTGCAATAATCTTTGCCACGATATTATAGATGCAGTTACATAGAGATATAGGTCTGTAGTCATCAAAGGTGGAAGGGTTGTCGAATTTTGGAATGAGGGTGATGAAAGTGGAGGTGAAGGATTTAGGAATCTTTCCACTAGTTCTGGAGTGTTCAATGACTTTTAGAAGGTCATCCCCCCCAGAGTATCAAAAAAATATGAGTAAAACTCGATCGCCCAACCGTCTGGTCCTGGGCTCTTGTCCTTCTTAAACCATTTGATCATGGCTTCTAATTCCTCAATAGTAATCTCCTTTGTCAGTTCCATGCCTGCCTACTGATCCACAAATCGAGGGAATAATTGAGCTACTTGCATAATTTCGGCTAGATTAGCATCAAGGGGGGCCTTGAAGGTCTGTTTAAAGTGTGAGTTTGCTAAGGAAGCCAACTGAGGGAAAGTATTGACAATGTGGCCTTGCTCGTTCGAGAGGTTCCAAATGGTGTTGATGTATTTCCTGCCATTTGCAAACTTGTGATAGAACTTTGTATTGTCATCTCCCTCGAGCAGCCAGGTCACCCTTCAGTCACCAAACTTCCTCACAATCCTTAAGAATTTTCCTTCTCGTGGTATATAGCTCCGTGAGTCCATTTCTTTGATTGTTCACTCTGTATGCCTGTGCTAAGTCTTTTTCAATCTCAGCGATTTCCTTCTCGGCATTCAATAAAGATTGATCATCTTTTATTCTCTTGTTGTGTGCCCAGTCTTTTGATAGTCTCTTTAGATCCATGAGGTTGTGAGCAAAACCCTTTGTTATGTTCTCACCTGCACTTGGGGGATGCGCCCTCTAGTTTTCCTTGATCATCTGATTATACGTGGGGTCCTTTAGCCAAGAGGAGCTGAACTTGTAAGGTCCCTTCGGCTTTCGAGGTCCCCCATTGATTTCCATGAAGATAGGTAGGTGATCAGAGACCCCTCCCAATCCCACCCATTGCCTGTGAAGAAGACCCAAGGTCAAAAGTCCTTCCTTAATGAGGAAATGATCAAGTCTTTGAGAAAGACAGTCCTTTCCGGCCCTATTGTTCCTCCAAGTAGGTGTGATCTTGGCAGAGGGGATATCCAATAGATTGTGGGAGTCCATCAGATTCTCAGAATAGGCAGATAAGGGGTCTTGTTGTGCATGATGCCCCCATGACTCAGAGTGTCCTATGGAGAAGTTTAAGTCCCCTCCCATAATTAAATAATCATTTTGAAAAATGTCTGAGCTGAGGAGATGGTCCCAGAAGGCAGGCCTGTGTTGGAAAGGTCCATAAACATTAATAACTCGAAACTCCAAGCCCAAATTAGTTGAGAAGAGGTCTGCCCCTATGTGCCCGAGACCTCCCCAACAATCACAGAGATTTAAGGTGCGGGTGTTGTATCCCAAGGCAAGGCCTCCTGATCTTCCATTAGCATCTATTCCTATGAATTTCCATCCAAGGAACATGGCCCCGAGGAGGTGAGTAATGGTGTTAGCAGGTCCCAGAGTTTCTTGGAGAAGGATGATATCAATGGGAGAGGTATGAAACAATTTGCGAAGGGCTAGTTTTTTTTTCAGGTCTAGCCAACCCTCTGTAATTGAAGGAGGCAATCTTCATGGGGGGGGGGGGGGGGTAAATGAGGGTTCAAAGCTCTAAGTGCCCTGTGAATGGTTGATTGCCTAGCCAAGGCAATTTCGCCTCTGGCCCAAATTTGAGCCTTTGAAAGGGAGGAGGGTCAACCCCGTGGAAGCTTAGGAGGAAAGGCGGTTAAAGAGGGATCAAGCCCGATATAATCCTGTGTTATTATCTCCTTCTTAGCCTTGGATCAGGTTCGGTATCGAGGGGAAGGAGGACCAACTACAGGAATATGAGTGATGTTTGAGGGGGGGGGGTTGGAAGGGGGTATTGGGATGGTTCCAAAGGAGGCGAGAATTGATGTGGGAGAGGGGACAACCAGAGGGGATTGTGAGGGATGGTTTACAATTCCATTTAAAGAGAAATCAACTGGAAATTCATTTAATCCATCAATATCATGATTACAAGAGAGAGTAGGAGAGATTGGTCGCTTACTTGAAGAAACCACCGACCCAGCAACTGCTCTTGCCCTGGTGAGAGGAGGAGAGGGAGGTCAAAGCAGAGGCATACCGCATTTCTTCGGGGTCCCCTCTGAGAGAGACATGTTCGATTGAGGTGGATCACTTTGAATCCCATAATCCTTGTTGTGGGGCAGCTCCCCCTATTCCTAGTCTGTCTTTGGGGGAATTGTCCTCCCAGCTTCTCCCCTATCCTTGTTTTTGTTGAGAGGGCAGTCCTTGAAGAGATGCCCAACCTTATGGCATCTCCTACATTTGAATAGAACCCCTTCGCAGTCCAGGTTCTGCCTTCAAGAGAAGTTCCTCCATTGGATTGTGATATATTCTTGAAACCCATCACTGGTGTTAATGTGTACCAGAATTCTTGCATATGCCATTCTTCCTGTCAAGAGGTAGGTTTTGTCATATTCTAGATAGGTGCCCAGAGAGTTCTCGATACGCCTAAAGATGTCTTCTGACTAGAAATGAAGAGGTAGGCTAGGTAGTCTAACCCATAGAGGGCTAGCGCCAAGCTATTCTCTTTCTGGGTCAACAAGTGGTGTCCATCTCTAAAGGAGCACCGGGGCTTTTTCAATATGCCAAACCACTGAAAGTACCCAGTTGGTATGCTTTTCCCTCGCAAAATGAAGCGCAAACCATCCTTTAACAAAAGTCTGAACCATCGGTGGTTTGGCTAGATGATGCCCCCAAACCTCTGTGGCCCACTGCTTCAATCTGGTAGTGCTGTAAAAACGGCCCCTGACTCTTCCAACCAGCACTCGCTCGGCTGTGTCCATCACCTCGCTCCCCTAGAATTCCTTGCCCAAACTCATGAAAACCTCCAAAGCTTTTGGTCTCAAGACCCTTTACTTCTTTTCTTTCTGGGTTCCTTCATCTAGTATGGAGTTCTGATGGGTTTCTTGGGAAGGGTTAGTCTTAGGTGCAGGGACGCCCAAGGGAGGATCAGAGGGAAAAACCCTCGAGATGGGTGGGATTTCAGTGATATTACTAGAAGGGGGGGCCGATGAGGCCAACACAGGCAACCCTAAATCAAAGGCAGCCTGATCACTGTTGGTCATTGCAGAGAGGATGTGGGAACCGGCGGAGGAAGGGAAAGATGAGATACCCTTAGAGGAAATGCCTAGACTGGGATCTATGGTTTGATCCACGAAATTTAGGGTAGAAGGGGAAAATGGTTGGGCTGTGAGTTCAGGGATGGAGGGGAAGGCTATTTGGTCAATTTAGTGTCATAAATTGCTCTACATAAATTATCAATCCGGGTATCATAAACTCATGAAGTGTAGTGCACTGCTTGTGCTAGATGACCCTTCTTACTTCATTGTTTTTTTGTTTTATGTTTTTTTGGGGGTTTTTGGTCCTTTAATCCCTAATTATTTACAATATAACTAACAAAAAATCTTAAATCTAACTTCTGTAAAGACTACTAAGAATCTAAAGAAATGAGGATTAAAAGAGCTTAAGTAAGATTTGGAAGAAAAGTTTAATCAAGAAATGAAAATAGTTTCTATTTCTACTCTTATCATTATTTCCAAATCATGAACTAAAAACTAAAAACTAAAATTGCAACTACTGTCTAATCAATTACAGAATCAAAACTAAATGAAATACTAAAACTGAAAGTGAAATTGCAACTAATGTCTAATGTATTATGGAAACAAAAATGAATGAAGTACTTAGTTACTCTGCCTCTCAATTTTGGGAGTAAAACCTCCTTGTGATGATATTTTGAGGAATTATGTACTTAATTATTCTAGGAGAAGATAAATGTAAAAATGTAGAAAAGACTCATTACATGAATGAAGTATTTCAACCACTTAGTTTAAGATGAGTTATCAACTAGAAGGGCTCTTCAGAAACATTCATTAACACCATGAGTTGATAAACTAGTAATAAAATGGCAAGAACTGTAATGCCACTGATCAGTTTAATTGAAAACTTGAAGACTAGTGCAACAGTAAATGAAACAAACTACGTTACACTACTGAATTTCAACTTCTAATTACTGATAAAAACTAGAAATAAATTGAACAAAAAGAAGCTATTATGTACTGAAAGAAGCTATTTTGCATTAGTAAGAAAATGATAAGGATTGCATTATAAACAAGGTTAGTATGGAAATGATTATGAACACTGTGAGAGGAAATGATGAATTTACAATTTAGCTAGAAAAGACAAAACAAAATGAAATAAAACCTCAGTCAGCGCGAGGGCCCTCTGCAACTGATCATGTTATGAGTTCTTAATCAATCTCCAAGAAACTCCTTCATATATCCATAAAACATGCGGTCTTCATATTAAAACAGGAAAATGAGTTTTTCAAAATTATAAACCAGTAAGTCTAAGCTTAATACATGAGGAAATTTGAACTCCTTCTGAGTTCTTTACACAAGTATTTATAAGAAAATTATGCAACTGTTTGTGGAGAAAAATAAGCTACAGCCAAAAACATGTAGAAGACAGGCACACAAAATTTTCTTCCTCAGCTACTGGAGACATAAATCCAAGATGATGGCTATTGGATTTGGTTGCACAGATGGCTGTTGGAGGCCGTGGGTTCAAGAATTTGTTTCGGATAACGCTTCCCATCATTGTGAAACATGTTGATTATCCATGAAACAGAGTCCTTTTTCCTTTGGTCTCTACGTTTGACTTCTCCATTGATCGGAGTCTTGTACCATCTTCCTTGTCGACCTGGGCTAGGTAAATAGGACACGGTCCATGTCATGATGATTTCCAAGTTTCCCATGTAGTTAGTTTCTCCTTCTGACACCTGGAACCTGTTAAAGCATGGAAGTAGTTGCGGAACAACTGATTAGTTGCAGAATAGGCTGCATTCTATAGCTAAAAGAAAAAAAATGATTCAAATAGCAAAACATAAAAGCATAACATGTAAATCACTAAATCTCCTACTTAAGGCAATATGTACTGGTCATTGATGATAAGAATGCATTTCTTCATGGAAAAAAAGAAAAAGGGATGAGAAGAGTTGTTAGGGAAAGAGTAGTTTTGAGGCTCAACAGAGGCCTCTGAGAGTGTAGCCACTGATCACGAGGGCGCTAAGATTGAGGGAAGCGAGGCAATGGTCTCGTTGAATTCACAACCGTAATGGAAGCTGCTTGCCGGGTTAACCTGGGGAGAAGTCCAGATGGAGGTACCTGCTAGTGGGTTTTTCGAGTAGTCGACTAGGTCCTCCATAGCCATCGCTATATTTATGCACCAACTGCCTTCATAAACCAAGGTCTCCTGTCGCTGTAGTGACCGGGTAACAAGCGAGGGTTTGTCGAGGAGGAGGGTAAGGGTAAAAATCCGAGCAGTAAGAAAGGAGGAGTGACCATAACGGCGTCAATCGGGAGCGGTGTGAGAGTAAACAGGGCTAGAGTATGGATGGACATAGCGTGTAGCAACATAGTCAGGCGACCGTAGGCATGGAGCAGTCTGTAGGTTTCGGTCGAAACCCTAGCCCCATCCTTGTCGTCGTTTCTCCTTCATACCCAACATTACTTTCATACATGGAGTATCTTGAATTATTCTGAGGACGACGATATTCTTCATGATCACTTCGAGCATCTCTTCTTCTTCTTTCATCTCTTCCTTTGTAATTATTCCTCAGGTCATCTCTTATTCTTTGATCACCAAACCTATTATTATTGCTTCTAGTGTTGTAGCATGGACCATTGTTCTTCTCATGGAAATATCGATCATAATGGCCCTTCTTGTGACAATTGTAGCATTAAATGTGATATGATGTTCTATCATTTCTTTTCTTTACATTTCGAGGTGGAGGCTTTCTTGAATTTTATGGACCTCCTTTTCCTTTCTTCTTATTTTTTTGAGTGATGAATGTAGCGGGCTCTCCCACCTCATTTTTTTGAATCCTTCCTCTTGATATCATCCTTCATTCTTCTTGAGTGAGCTTTCCAAAAATCTCATCAAATGATGGGAAGACATTGTTGGTGCTTGTAGTAGTAATTAAGGTTTTCAAAATGGGAGGGAGACCTCTAAGAGTCACAATCACCAATTCCTTGTCGGGCATAGTCTCGCCAACTCTTTGCAATTGATCTTAAGAAGAGATATCCTCATAATGTAGGATTGCACAAACTCACCCTTGCTCATCTTCATGTCTATGAGTTGATCTTTCAAAGAGTTGATTTCATTCAAATTATTGACTTCATACATTCCAGCTATCTTACCATACACGTGCTTAGACTTCCTTAGATTTCCAACATATGAAAGTAAATTATCTTGTAAACCATCAACTATAATTTTCTTCGCCTTTAAATCACCTTTCTCATGCTTTTTCTTGGCAGCAGGGAAAGCATTCTTTGGAGGCTCACGTTCTTTTCCATGCATGTATTCGAAAACATCATTGTTCTCAGCTATGATCTCCAACCCGATCTTCCATGTAGCAAAGTTAGATGAGTCACCCAACTTCTCATGTTCCTTGAAGAAAGAGGAAGACATCTTGATTTGATTAGACAGGCTCCTTCAACTTTCCAAAGATGATTGTTTCAATGCTTGTCTCCTTTTGGGCTTGTCCTTCACCTTAGCTCTGAAACCATGTTAATTTTCATACTACTCTATGTTGTTTCAATTACTTTAGCCTAATTCAATTATTCAATTAGAAATATTCAATAAAAACTAATACCTCCAATTATCAATAGTAATTGAAGATATAACAATAAATGCAATTATAATAGGAGACAATCAACACATCAACAAGAGACACTGATTTGGTCAAAGACTAGGGGAAAAACCCCACAAGGGGGAAAACTCTTTGAAATTATTGTTCTATTAGATTGTCATAAAATGTTTAGTAGAGATTACAATGAGCCCAAATCCATAAATTTAATCAAAGTCAAAGTATTGACTTGTTCAACAAATCTAGAAACCAATATCCAAAATATGTGCCAATAGTCAATTTAATGCAATCAAAGATACCCACGCACTTCTTGTTCACCCTTCACAGTTCTTGTTCACCTTTCACAATTCCTGTTTAAAATTTGCATTTCTTGTTCACCCTTTGCAATTCCTGTTCAACCTTCACAGTTCCTATTCACACTTCACACTCCCTGTTCAACCTTAATAGTTCATGTTCACCCTTCGTAGTTCCTGTTCACCCTTCGCATTTCTTGTTCAACCTTTGCACTTCATGTTTAACCTTCAATTTAGACCGAACGTAACTAAAAAAAGAAGAAGAAAATATATGTGATGATGATGTCCAAACGAGCTTGAGGTCACTTAAATTTATATGCTTCCAAGGGTGTCTAATTTTTTAGGGATGACCTGATCAAATGTGCATACGTGAGATTTTCTTCGTAAGTACACTTTACCTTATCAAAATTAAGTGCTTCAATAGTAAAAATTAGTCCTCTAAAAAAGAGGAATCTATTCCCCTATTTTGATGGTTGGAATTTGTCACTAATCTACCAAAACTAACACCCGATGATGCCATGTTGCTACGTGGCCCTTCTTAAGGCACCACATGTCACTCCATTATAGGCCACTTGACCCTTTAGAAGGATATATTATGCCTGTTGGATACCTATACCAATAGGTTTCATATTTCATGATTGGATATCAAAGGTCCAAATATGCTCTGCTTTGATAAAATGAAAAGATCCCATATTTCCTTAGGAAGACAATGTCTATCTCAGTTTTCATAAGAACTCAATTCTGATGGATGGTTCAACAGTCTAATCTGGATCATGCCATGTTTTCAATTTATGTTGTAGAATAGAGAATGAAATCTGTCCAAACCGTTTAATCTTGGCAGATTAGTAGCTAGGTAGAGAAGCTAAGGTTCCCAACTGCTTAATCTGGGACCTTGGAAGGAATAAGGTTTGCATTAGATAGAAGATGAAAGCAAAAAGCCAATGAAAAGAAAAGGCATTCAAAAGGGTTTGCAAGTCCAAGTGCACCCTCCAAGAAGGAACAAAAAATGTTAGGAGAAATAGTTGGGTAGGTAGATGGGGTTGCAGAAG
>APFE030090439.1:15682-50462 GCA_000404065.3 Pinus taeda
AGCCTGCTCTGTTGTTGGTGCTGAGGTGGACGGTGCTGCTTGTTGTGTCTGCTGACTGGGAGGGGCAGTGGTTTGAGGAGCTTCCTCTAGATTCATTGTTTTTGGAGGAGGTTGTGAAGTTTGGCCTGCCTCCTTTTGCTGCAATGCTTCCTGAAGGGTAGCCTCTGATTCCTGCAGCTTCTCTTGTGTCTGGATGAGCTCTTTATATAATGTTACCAGCATAGCAGCTGCATCCTTGTCTTGTCTGAGCTGGGCAATCTCTTCTATTTGAGGATGAAGAGTTGCTGGGATTTTTATCATTTTCCTCAATGCTGCCATATCAGCATCCCTCAGCTTCAGAATCTCCTGCACTGCCTTGACATCTTTAGGATCATGTCCAAGCTCTATTATGATTTCCTCCAGAGCTTTGATCCTGTTGTCCTTTGCTTGGGAGGAAGCCCTTTCCAGCTGAAGTTGTGCAGTGGTGTTATTTAGGCTATTTTGTAGCCTATAGTTTACCAAGGTCTTGTCTGCCAAGGTGGCATACACCATCTCACCCGTTTGTTTGTGCAATTCAATCTGATCCATTGGGCGGATGTCCTTAGACAGGACCTCAAGGTTGGTCCTGATATAATCGGCAGCTGACTATGGTTGATGCACGACTGGTGTGAAATGGCTCATTATCATTTTTCCCTCATGTGCATCATAGGCAGACATGAGTCTTTGCTGGTTTGTGGGGGCTATTTTCAATAAATGATTATATAACTGCAGCCTCAAGGGTTCATTTCTCTTTTTGATGTCCTTGAATTGCTGCTTGATGCTTCTCTCGCCTTCCCTCTGTTGGCCTCAGGAGCTAACTTCTCCTCCTGCTGCCCTTTCTTGCTCTTGCTGGTAGGAACTGGCTGAGGCCTCCATGCTGGGCAGGCCTGTACCTGAAGTTTTCTCTATTGGCATTTCTCCTTCTGAGAAAGGGTTTAGCCTTTGCCTCTTCTCCCCTTGAGTTGGTGAGGCAGTAAGGGGAGTCTCTCTGTCCCTTTTCCTGTTTACGTCCTCTCTTTGTGGGGTTTGGAGGACATAAGAGTCAATCCTTGAGTCTTTCCTGGGAGGTGCCATTTGTGTTGGCTGCTGCTGTGTGGCCATTGGGGCCTCTGCTGTCTGTTCTCCCTGCTCTGGCTGCTCCTTTTGTGGCTGTGGTACCTGTTGGGGTTGTTGAACCTGTGCCTGCTATACCTGTTCCTATTCCATCTCTTTCTCCTTGCATTTGCTGTGAGCTTAGCTTGTAGTTTGGACTGCCTCCTGATGTGCTGTGGAGGATGAGGCAGCTGCTCTTGCTTGAGGCTTTGGCAGAGAGAATACCTGTGCAGGAAGTTCCAAGTCAGCCAATTTAAGAAGATTTCTTCTTGCTCTCTCATTCAATTCTTCTTGTGTGATAGGTTCCTCTGGTGTGCCTCTCTTCCATTTTGGTTGATTTGCATATTGTTCAATGTGAGGCAACCTTACATGGTCATAACTAGAGAGCCTATATTTCACCCTTTTAATGATATGGAGTGATTGGGGTCATAGGGTTTCCAGAGGAAACTGGTCTTTAGGCCAAGGCCTTCTAGCTTTCTATCAGCTTCTTTCCAGCCTTCCTCCCTTTTGTTAAAAACAAGGTGGCCCATTTGGTTTTTCACTTTCAGCTGTGCCTTCTTGCCCTTGCCTGAGAAGTGTATCATATCAGCATTCCCAAATTGCCTAAAGTATTCAAGGGCAAATAGTCTCATGGGCACATACTTGGGAAGTCTGTATGGGGGTAGCTCACAACCATATATTCTAATAACGGTGTAGCTTTGGTAAAAATACCAATCCCCAATGCTGTAAACTTTGGACAACTGCAAGATTCTCTGCATCTCATCAGTCAGTCTTGGAGGAGGCGAGCTTAGGAACAAAGACATGGCTGGGTGGATGAAGAGGTCTATGAACTCATAGTAAGTGTATGGAGAGTAGGCTCTGCGGTGAAAAACTGAGCTCTAGTACACTACCGACCTTAGATTGCCTTGTGCATCAGTTCTTTTGACAATGAAGGAGAATTTCTCATGCTGATAATATAGAATTAAGTGGTAGATGTATGAGGTGTATCTGAACAACTTTTCTCTTGACAGGTTCATAAATTGTTCATGCATCTTATCTGAAATGTAGGTGGAATAGTCATAACATATTGGAGTTTTGCCAGGAGAAAACATAGTCATCATCACCAGTACAGTTTCATCAATATATTCCACTGATTTGTACCCTAAGATGAAACTGATCATGTCTGCAAGGTATACACCCAATTGGTTGAGGTAACTAGCAAAGATAGGAGGATATTGCACAGTGTCAGAGTTGATAAACAATTGGTTGAGCTTGATGATCTATGCATCTGTCAGCATTCTAGCTCCTTGGTTGATCAAATCCAACAAAGACAAGGGAACCAATTTCTTCTCAGTTTTAAATTGCAGCATCTCTCTAATGGCCTCAGGGGTCATGTAGAATACAACTGAGCCTGAAGGGTCAAGCACAGCTCTCTGGGTGGGATCATAGCATACAACACATAGGTGAATCAGGTCAGGGAATTGGTTGACCTGGGGGAGCCTAAAGATTGGGAGGAAGGAATCCCAAATGCCCAATATATCTGTCCCATCCACATGTTTGGCTTTTAGCTCGTTCAGCAAGTGGAGGTGGAACTTTCTGTGTGTTAAAGAGTCCTCTGAGATTTGGTAATCCAGGTCTGCTAAATCCTGCCACTCCAGCTCTCTTTGAGGGGCATTCAAAGGGGAAACATTGAGGGCCACAGGTGCAACCGGAGTCTCCATGGTTACTTAGACTCTGTTTTGTATGTAGACTGATGTTACTTAGACTGGGCAAATAGAAAAAGAGCACTGCCTGAGTGAAGAGGTGAATTTGAGAGATGGAGGATGACAGGGTAAGTTTGTAGCAATTGAAATACTGCTCCAGTCACTTGAGAAGGCAAATCCTTGTCTTTAACAGACCTTCCTCAATAATTAAATGTAGGTTCCGGGTTTCTTGTTCATGACTGCGCGAACGGAATGTAGGTTTCAATGAAAATTTTGTTAAAACAGGCTCGGCTAATGAATTTCAACCGTTGAATTTCCAAGTGGGAACTGGGTGCAGGGAATTCACTGGTGAATTATGCGTTTTCAGAGCCTTAAGTGAGTTTTTAGTTATTTGCAGACAAAAACCAGGTTTAGAGAAGACTTGGAGGGATAAATACCTGGTACACTCGATGGTCTGGGTCACGGATGCAGGTGGGTAGGCGTACCGAAGGTCTCTAGGTCGATTTGAGCAGGTTGGTGCAATTGGTCGTAAAATGCAAGCAGAGGGCGCAAGAACAGTTTTTTCCAAAAGTGCAAAAAGTACGCGAAAATTGAAAAAATATGGCTTTTTTGGGACATTCGCGCCTTTTTCGGGTGACGTCAGCATGACGTTATCAGGTGGGTCAGGGTAGGATGACGTCAGCATGACGTCATCAGGTGATGTGGCGGCCTATGAGTGGTCCACGGGGGTGGTGAGGTGGTAGACAGGTGGGGCAATGGCGGATGGAGGTTGCGGACGCGGCGATGACGCAGGCAGTGATGCGGCACTGACGTAGGCAAGCGGATTGGAGGAAAACCAGAAACCATGGCGGTATCGTATCGCACCTCTTTTGCTACGGAAAGGAATCTGTCAGAGGGGCTCCGACGCGATTTGAGGGCGACGCGTGGACCAGGTCTGACGTCAGCCTCTGACAGATATCAGACGATATCTTTCGAACGTCGGGGCCGGTCCGATATCCACATCAACCGTCAGATGAAAAGTGCTTGATCGGACGGTCGACGGGCCAAAGATCTGCGCGGATGATACGGCGTCGGGCGAGTATTAAAATATTATTTTCCTTGGGATTTGCGCCCGGCGGGGCCCTTAGAAATGTCAATGATTTTCATGATTTCCAATGTATTTCTTTATTAAATCACGTGTAGTCGAAAACTTTAGGATAAGGTGGAAGACTATGGTTTTTTCAATGTAATTTTTCAAAATCGCGCATGGCTTTTTAAAACTTAGGCTAAGTGGGTTTTTTCATATAATTTCGCATAAAAGCGCAAATGGGTCCCAAACTTAGGATAGGGCGGACAAAGTTGGTTTTTCCATATATTTTGCATTTTGAGCGGGTCTAAGGGTGAAAAAGGGTTTTTTCAAGGTTTCTTAGGCAAAATGAAGGGTTGGCTAAGTAGATGAGTTTCTGAAGGTGAAAAAGAGGTTAGGCTTGGTTTTCAAACTAACCAGATGTCAATTTGATTCCCTGGTAGTGAATGATATGGCTATAATGCCAAGGAGGGGATATTTATAGAATGCTTAGGGTTTATACACCATGGTGTTATAATAATAGGGAAAGGGTAACATAGGGAGTTAGATAATAAAAGTTAGAGGTTAATATGGAGGGAGAAGGTGAATGAGGAATGATATTACTAAGTTTGCTTGAAAATAACTTAGTTTAGGTTGTAGATAAAAATGAAAAGAATTTTGCACAAGAAATGTGGCTCTTAGGAATCAAGAACCAACATAAAACCTTGAATTTCTTTCATAAACACAACTGGTGAAGGGATGTTAGTAATGAGTGATGAATCAGGAAAAGAGGGAAGTTAGACATGCTTCATTATGTTGTTTTCCTTGTATTGATCACCAAAATTCAGCTTGGAAGGAACACCACTTCTGCAACCCCATCTACCTACCCAACTATTTGCCTAGCATTTTTTGTTCTTGGAGGGTGCACTTGGACTTGCAAACCCTTATGTGCCTTTTCTTTTTCATTGGCTTTTTCCTTTAATTTCCTATCTAGCACTACCCTTATTTCTTCCAAGGCCCCAGATTAAGCAGTTGGGAACCTTAGCTTCTCTGCCTAACTACTGATCTGCCAAGATTAAACAGTTTGGACAGACTTTCTTTCTCTATTCTACAACAAAAAATTGAAACATGGCATGATCCAGATTAGACTGTTGGACCATCCATCAAAATTTAATAGACATGAAGGCATGTACACACCTTTCCTTTCCTTGGAAATATGGGATCTTTGTATCAGCAAAGCAGAGCATATTTGGCTTTTGAGTTTTCCAATCATGAAATATGAAACCTATTGGTATAGGTATCCAACACAATATTACAAGTAAAAAACCAAAAATGGTTGTTTGCATATTCAACTTCTGCACTCTCTCTTTTGTGCTCTCATGTGGCAAATATCTACTTGTTCCTCACAACAACACCTTTTCTTCACTCTGCCTCCTCTATAAAGGGCTCTCTGCTGACTTTTGTTCAACACTACGCTCACCCTTATCCACACTTCACTCTTGGTGCACTTACTATTGTCTCACACAATATGCTCCTTGGTGCTCCGATCTCACTGTCTCTTCACATGCCACACTCTTCTCTGCACTTTAGCAGTCTTCTCAACTGAACATCTCCTCATTTGCAGGCGATGGTTTTGTTTCACTGAGGCACTCTATGCAAGGTAGTCTTTGTTGCATGTACTTTACCTATCGAACTATATTTTGGCATGTCTTCATGCACGAGAAGCAACCAATTTCTTCCTTCAATCACCCAAAATTTATTCTTCCATAAATTTTTTCCTTAATTCCTTGTTATAGAGTCTTCTACAAGTTTTAACCCATTTGAAGGATCAACTCCCCTAATCCTTCATTCAATTTCACAGCTGCCAACCCATACACCCTTTAAATTCATTGTACTACTTCATCAGAAAATCATCGGAGAAATGCCATATTGTAACTTCACAGAGGTGGAATGGTACAATATTTCTTAGCCTTGACTTCCTTAGCTCCTTTGATTCTTACCTCCTTAAGAATTTCTCCTCCATGGACCGAGAGTTGTAACTTGCAGCATAGCTTTTAGGTGCTAAGGCATTTTGTTCCTGATGGGGGCCAATATTCCTTTGCTAACTTCTCTGCACCCTTGGTTATTTGGATTCTCATGACCAAAATCCAACCAAATATTGAAAACCCCTGCCATCGTAACCTTTCAAAAACCATCTACATTGAAGTTACGGGGTGTTCATATTTTGATATGATAACCTCTAATATATTTTTCATTACTCTACACGGAAACTTCATAGTGATGGCACATGTCCCCCAGATCTGGAACACTACGCCACCCAATAACGTTAAATCAGCCTGGCACTTGTTCTATCGTACTGCCACGTCATGCTGATGTCATATGCCACTATAACTTCTCAGAGAAAATCTTATGCCACCATGTGTCCTACCAGAGGAGAGAGAATAGGTTCCCTCAAACCTTAGTTTCTTAGATGTATCCTTCATTAATTTTATTCGCCATTCCTTGGCACTTTTTAGTAGTTATTGGAACTATCGGATATCATAACTTTAAAAAGTTCCTTTCTTATGAAGTTCTGATACTCCGATATGCGGATGTCCCAATGTACGATCTTTATGGTTTCAATATCCAATATCATACCTGCTTTGATATCCCAATATCTAATATGCTTCTTACTCTAATATCCCGATATCCAATATGCTCAATATTCAATAATCTAACTGCTCTGATATTCCTTCCTTCCTAAGGCTTCAAATCCCTGGACTTCGGCACACCATATCTTTTGATCTAGGAGTCATTTTTGAACTTCCACATATCTTTGGAAAACTCTTCTAGAGAAATTTTCATTGGATAGGGTCTGATGTAGGTTTTGAGTCCATTTTCTACCTATGAGAGGGATACAAAATATTTTCCACACTTTTCTCCTTGACTCTTTTTCTTATGCTTAGAAAGTTGAACTGTAAACCACCACAACGATCATTTTATGGCTTCTTCAGTAAGCCTGCTACTATGATGATTCTCTACATCAAGCATGCAGATTCCATGAAATTCCATATGGTTCATCAATGTAGTCATCATTTCATGGCTTTTCTAGTATGGATGCTACTATGCCGATTTTCTACAAAGCACTCCAACAATAACTAGACTCCTCCCGCCCACTCAATAATCTTGCTAACCCTTGTTTAACATCAATGCCAATACTTACACAACCACTCATACACCACCAATTATCTAAAAAACTCTATTGTTATTGTTTCTTGTGTATAAATATCAAGATCAGTAACCTTATTTGGCTGTGTCTAGCATACTCTAACTTTTTATGAAATAGTTATAGAAGAAAAAAATAGTATGTGAGGGGTGACATACTTCTTTAGGAAGCATAAATTGGTATTATCAGCATAAATTTACATTATAAAGTTGAGCACATGCACTAACTATGTGTGCAAACAACTAACTGATTATGCTCATGTAATAACAAAAGCAACCACATTTCATTTTGCATGGATGCACAAGGTTTGTGGCATTACAGATCTATGTTAGTTAAACCTTATTATTAATTTTCCATTAATTGTTTGCATCAAAATCTAAACATTGCTTCTTCTGGCAATGTTACTTCACATAAAGAGTTAGTTGTTTTAACTAAATCATATTATATTAAATTCAAAGAATGATATTTTATGGTCTAGAAAGAGTGGAAGACTTTAATTTTTTAATTTCTAATCTCCATTCTAGTTCGTCAATTTGCATTTTATGTTAAATAATAGTTTGTTAGAAAACCGATACTCTTTATTTTTGGAATCTTCAATAGTTCGGGTTTGTATAGACATGTTATAGCTTACATTGGGATTGTTGAAACTGTATTTTTGCTAACAAAATGGCTAGAGTTGATGATTTGTTATAGAGTTATTAAGTGATCCAATTATTTTTTATTGTTCATAGCAGAGTCAAAATTAGCAAGGGCATTATTTCTAACATTTGAACCTATTTCCAAAATGCACAAGACAATATTGGGATTTTGTAGCTTGAATATTAACTACAATAAGATGAGCTACAACAAAAGAGCCATCATTTTGAACTAGTTCTTGTATATAAAAACTCCCTTTTTAGTCTAAACTTGACTCCCATCAACAATGGAAAAAATTATCAGAGTAATGAGACCATTTCATGAGCATTTTTGCCTAAAGATGAAAAAATTCAAGTTTCACTTCCCAAGCCCATCATCAGACCTTGAGAAGAACTTATCAACAACTAAAACAAAATTGGTCTTATATATGACAAGGTTGTGTCTTTTCATATTCTAGAATACTCTATTCCAATATCGTTTCATAGTGTTGGGTTTCTTCACAACAGTTCATCTTCACCTACTTATCCTCTTCAACAAAAACAACAAATAGTCAGATGCCAACATTGTGATTGGGGTGGCCATCTGACAGATTAGTGATTTGATCTTCACTCACGTGATCATTGTGGGTAAAATACTCATCATTGAGACATATACTCCAAAAATAATCCTTTTGTAAGAATGAATATTCACTTGGGATGGATTGCTTCTTGGTAATGGATTTAATAACCAAGAAGATATTTTGGTCATACTTCAGAGTTCATTATTGAGTATTGATATATCTTACAACTAATATCTATTCATATTCTCACTTTGTATATGATAGAGGGTAATTGATGATCAGCTACCAAGTTTGATATTTATCAAGTAAGCCTGAGCTAGCCTAAACTAGAGCTAGCTTCTACAGCCTAGAGCCAGAGTTAGCCATAGTCAGATTTAGAGTTGTAGCCGAAGAGAGTGTCATGCTCCATGAGCATAATTTTGGTTGGTAGCCTATCTTAAACCATCATTGAAAAAAGACTTTAGTTTATACTACATTATTTTATGGTCATATTCAAACTAACATATGTTTGTGGTCATATTCAAACCATTATCAGGTAGAAATTCCACGAACAAAAGGCTTCAACTTCTAGGCAGATTTGGAAATGTTCTACAAACTACTTTCATCTTTAGCTCTAGAGTTGGTGACCATCCTTAAACCACCATCGGTAGAGACCTTGAGTTCTCCAACCTCATTTGGTTTGTGGTATTCCTTAAACCACCATTTTAGAGAGCACATCTGACCATTGGTTGACATGGACTTTTACATTTTTGTATTTTAGCTCTCTTCTTGGACTCAATACACCCCTTCAAATTAGGTGGGGATGTTGGATACCTAAGCCATTAGGGTTGGTGTCAACAAATGAGATCTATTATAGAATTCCAATAGACCTCTTGTTACACAAAAGTTTGTCACTGTCCCTATACTCCCCATTCCATGATCCCAGAAGACCTCCACAGTGACCGTCATGTGTTTTCCCATCATGAGGAAACTCCCATTATGTCCCTCTTCATGAGCAGAACAATTCCCTTTTGCATCATTTACCAAGGATCTTCCCTTTACCCAAGTTTACAAGACTGGTGCTAATGACTAGTTCATCCCCCATGCCGATTTGTAGAGTTTAACACTGGGACTGGTGCCGATCAATGCTACTGAGCCTTGTCTCAATCGCACTGATCCTCTTTTGGCAAGTGTTTTAAATATGGAGTCGAAACTTCTAGGTCTAGAAGCTTCGTAATGGAAGTTTGGTAAATGATTTGGCTAGATGGAGATGAGGAAGTTAGTTTTGGATCCTTTCCCCTATTAGGATGGAACAAACCAAAGAGATAAGGCCTCTTCCCTGATAAGAGGAACAATCTCCCCTTCATCAAAGCTATCTAAGCCCATCCTTTCCCAAGTTCAACTAGTTTTTTGATGTAGTTTCAGTCTTAGTATGTTTTGAGCTTGAATAATGAGCAATATATTATAACTTGTAGCTCTCTAGTTTATTTTTGAGGGAGAATAGTGTGTTTGGTTTGGTTTCAGACTAAAGGGAAGAAGCCTTAAAACTTTCGTTTTTGTGGCTATCCATGAGATGGTAGTAGAAGTGTGGGAACCTCGATACATTAGAGGAGACTAGCAATGTCAAGGCATTGGTTGTAATCTCTTTCTAAACATATATGAATATAACTATTGATTGATTTCATACATTAAAGTGTTATCTTATATTTGATGGCTTAATGTTCCTTGTCCTGTGTTGAAGCCCCAAAAATCGGGTCGACAACAAGGGGGATACCCAACCGGTCCGGACCTTGGTTGGAAGCTCCTTATCCGTTTGGTATAGCGGGTCCGACTGGGGGTGACGGGACTAGTTTCCCGACCTTGGGTGCGTGTGTGTGTGTAGAGCTTGGACTATGCTAACCTAATGAAAATTCAAAGTAAATCTAATTTAGACTCTTTAAACTAACACTATGCTATTGTAACCTAATAAGAAACAATACACCTAATCTACACTAACCCGGGGTGCATTCCTTGCTATTATGCGATCTAAAAAGATTTCGAATAATAACTGGTAATAAAGATCATTCAACTATCATAAGAATAGAAATCATTAAAGATAAACTATTTTGCATAAGAAGTTAGGCAAGATAGTTATGAGCAGCATATCGCAAAATAAGTTACTTATATGTCATATACAAAAAATATGGCTCCACCGTACAAAAGTGCCAAATGGTAACCCATACATTCGTACAATGACATATAAACAACTGAAACTATAAATCACTTAAAGAACATAAGCAGAAATAGTCAAGAGATAAAAGTACCATTTATGACTGGTTCCACTCACAAGCTTCAAGCAACAATGATTTATCTCTCCTTGTTCTAACGTCTACTAAGAGTACAGAAGTGCAACATCAGTAGGAGATATCAGACACAAGTATTGATAAATTTTGATCCATCTATTCATCAAAACCTCCTCTGAGGGTGCATAAGTGCATGTTCTGAGGATGAGTTTTTGACAAATCTCCGGACCCTTCTCTAAATGCATGAGAAGGGTTTAAATACTGCTAACTATTTAACTTGATTACATAATTTTGGGATCTGGTTTTCAAATGACCGTCCCTCTGATAAAGCAAATTATTTCTAAACTAAATCTAACTTTGAACTATTTCTGTCTTTGCTCCTTAGTGCTGTGAGTGTGCAGCATTCGTCTGAGAGGGGTCGGTTGGTTGCCTTTCCCTTTGTGCGTGTTATAAAAATAGGAGTAATAAGGGTCGGCACCACTTTTTGATAAACTATCAGATATTTTAGAGAATCTCCCGCTGACTGAATGTATACTTGGTAATAACTCAATTTTTTCTCGAACTGGATCTGCTTTTGCTATTTTGGTTTTCTGTCTTTGTGAATGACTTGATGAGTCAGAAGACTTTACTTTCCGAGCAATTCTCTGGATTGGAAACTGCCTTTGTTCTTCATTCCGGGCTTTTCTGTCGTGTAAGCTTCAGGTATCTTTGTAGTCATGCTGCTTTTGTGTGCCTTTAACTCTGAGCTTCAGATGGCCTATCGTATGTGGTTCCTGCTTCTGAAGAAGCCTCTTATGTGGCCTTCTGAGCATCGACGCTTTCCTCTTTTCCTTAGATGTTTCCTGCAAAAGAAAAATTACTCCATTTTATCTCCTGTTTTATAGTTTGCGTAAAGGAAAAGAGTAAATGAAAAATAAAGTTTGATATGAAAGCTTCAGATCTTGCGTGTGTATAATCATGACATTCAAAGTGAACTGACTCTTCGAAAAACAAAAAGCAGCCATTCGTACGATCATTAATTTCTTTTTACAGGTGCGCGCCTAATTCTGATTAAAGGACAGCTTTCCTTTGAATGTTGTGCTGAGCAAGATTTCGCACTTCGTCGCAGATCGCAGATCACAGATCGCATATTAGTATTACAGCATTGTGGTATCGCGATATCGGATCATTGCAGATCGCAGATTGTGGATCAGGGATCGCAAATCACAAATTGCGCATCGCGGATATTAGTCATTGCGTCTTACTCTATGTGGCTGTTGCGATATGCGATGTCGCACATCGGCCGTCGGGGATTTCTTAAGTCTCTCTTATTAAGAGCGCTTATGGTAAATGCGATGCGATGAGTTTAGCGTCGCTTCTTCGTGGTTTGATACGCTTATAAAAGAAGTGTTTTCTTTGCTTTGCTGCGATAAGATTCTAAGGAAAAACAAAAATATTCAAGGGGAATTTTGATGAATTTTTTACTAAGGGTCCCCCATTTGCTTGGTGTTGTTGCTAATACCAAACAAAAGAGGGGGGTGTGTTGGTGACCACAACAATGGCGATTCACTGGGAAGAACCAGTTATCTCTGACTTTCTATTGAACTTCAACTTCCAAAACAGGAAAATTTTCATCAGTCTAAACTTTGTTATGGACAGATAGAGTACGTTTGTCTTATCTTATCAATGATACTTCATTTCAACCTTTCTACAATCCGTTCGTCTGCTTCCTATGGTTCAGTCCTTGTATTTACACCAGCCATTACTTGGTTTCATTTTAAAAGATAAAATGAGGTCATCACTGCTATGCTAGTCATTAATAATATGCTCATTTACCATAGGTAGAGCCTCTACTACCCGCAGGCGTCCATAGCCTCGACAGGGTTACCTGTTACCCAGCAATGATCCTTTATCCTGCTAGAAGTTATCTACAACCTTTCAGAGAGAAAACCATTTTTATATTTTTTCTTTTTAATTCTCCAAAGAACAATGTCTTGGTTTGGTGGCCAATTTATGACACAGTCATTCACTTGATTTACACTTTTGCTGAACAAGTTGGCTCGTGATGAGACCCCTTGTCTTTTGATTGCAACAATCTTAAGTCGTTGCCCTGTTTTGGTAGACAGTATTGGCAAGGTCAGCAAGTTATAATATCTATGATCATGATAAGCCGGCTTGTGATGAGACCTCTTATTCTTTGAGATACATATTGTTTTCTCGGATTACTTCTCTGAATGCTGCGATTTCCTTTAGCAGGGAGGAACCCATTGTTTTTCCTTAAGAAAGCTCTGGACGGTAATAATAGAGTTTAAAAAATATAGCCGTTTTTTACAGAGAGTACTCATTTTGTAATTGATTCCTTTCATTGTGCTGATATAGAACAAATTCTTCGCCAAAAGGTTGCTTTCGAAAAAAGTTTTTGAAGTCAGAACTAGTATCATTTCTAAGGTAAAGTTGGACTCTATTCGTCAATAATAAAGATCAGATTTTCGAAAAAAAAAATTACTGTTTGTACAAGTGAAAAATCAAAATTTAATCAAAGGATCTGGTGTCCAATTTAACGCGAATTCCTGAAGTAATCATTTACAACTAGTTTTATTCCTACGAAAGAAGAACAAAAAGCTATTCTACAAAATTTAGAAGAGTTATCTTCTATGGAAAGTATATTTTCAGGATTTTTCCGTTAACAAGCAAGGAATCCTTTCTACCTGCTAAATCTTGCAACACAAACGTTGACGGGCCTATGACTTCTGCAATCTGAAAAGGACCAAGCCACATTTTCTGGAATTTTGTATGTTTGCCTTTCTCTTCGTGAGCCTTATCCCATTTCAAAACTAGATCTCCCATCTGAAAGTTTTTTTTGGTTATTATGCTTGAGTCAAAAGAGGATTTTATTAGCGCTTGGTGATGAGCATGGGGTTTCCTAGCTTGCTCTCGTTGTTCTTCCAATTTAATTATTCCCATCTGTCTATGTTGTAGGGAGGAAGTAGATACTTCATCGATGTACTATACTAAAGACAAGGAAGGAATCATTAAATGGGTTGGAAGAACCACTTCCTTCCCATAAACTAAGTTAAAGGGAGAAGTGCCGATTGAAGCCTTTTTCGTTATTCTATCTGCCCATAAAGCGTTTACCAAGGTTTTGTGCCAATTCTTCTGGCTCTGGTCAACTGTCCTTTTAATAATCCTGATTAGATTTTTATTTGTTGACTCAGCTAATCCGTTTCCTTGTGGATAATAATTGGACGAATATTTTAGTTTAAACCCTCTTTTAAGTGCAAAATTAGTCATTGCATTTCCAGAAAAGTAAGAAGCATTATCAAAAATTAAAGCTGATGGCAACCCAAATCTAGTGATTATAAATTGATCAATGAACTCAATGATATTTTCAGAATTAGCTGTCTTGAGAGGTACCGCTTCTACCCATTTAGTGAAATAATCGGTTGCCGTGAGGATATAACTATGCTATTTAGAGGAGTGAGGAACGATCTCACCTATTATGTCCAAGCCCCATTGACTGAATGGTTGCTCAATGTTTACTGGCTGTAGTGGCATGGACGGTTTCCTTTGTTTCCCTGCAGTAGTTTGGCAGATTTGGCATTGCCTCACGTAACTGTGTGAGTCTTTGAACAGTGTGGGCCAATAATACCCCGCTCGTAAGATCTTGTGTGCGGTGGTATCTCCAGCATAATGTCCGCCTATAGGTCCATCATGGAGTTCCTGCAAAACCTTTTCGGATTCAGTTTTCTCGAGACACCTAAGGAGCACAAAATCATAATTTCTTTTAAACAGAACATCATCTATGAGCTGATATTGTTTAGCCTTTAATCTCAGGGCTCTTTTCTTAGTGTGATCCAGGTGAGCTGGAGCATACCCGTTTTTGAGATAATAAATGGTGTCAGCGTATAAATATTCTATATCGTTTAGGCTTACCTCATACGTTTGTACTTCCTCAGGCGAGCCTTCAGGAATATGTGACGCTCCGGCTAACATTTTGCAGAAGCCTTGGCCTCTCACAATGCTTGCTGGTTTGATTTCAAGGTCGTATTCCTGTAAATTTGTGATCCAATTCGCTCTTTTTTCACCCACGTCTTTCTGTATTAAAAGATTTCTTACTGCTGGAAACGGTACTATGACCTTGGTATGGGTTTTAAGTAAGAAAGGTCTGAAATACTTGAATGCTTTGAAAATGGCATATGCCTGTTTCTCTACGTCTGAATAGTTGAGTTCAGCCCCTTGTAAATTAGAGCTAAAGAATGTGATTGGAGCTTCCGCTTTCTCTTGATTCACTTGAGTTAGGATCACGGCATATGATTTTTCTGAGGAGAATGTGTATAAGATAAAAGATTCTGAAAAAATTGGGGTTGCTAAAGACGGAGCATTAATGATAGCCTGTTTGATCAGATTGAATGCTTCATGTTCGTCCAGACCCCATTTGAAATTTGAATTCTTTTTTATCATGGTTTGCAAAGGAGAAACGATTCTTGAAAAATCCGGGACAAATCTTTTCACAAAACTGATTTGACCAAGAAAAGATTGCATGGCCTTTTTATTATGAGGCAGGGATATTTCGGAAATTTCTTTGATTCTATCAGGTTCAATGTGAATACCAGATTTTGATACTATGAATCCTAGAAGTTTCCCTTCACTTAATGCGAAAAAAGATTTCTTTGGGTTGAGTGAAATCCCATACCTTAAACATCGTTGAAAGATCTGTTTTAAGTCTCTGAGATGGTCGCCTCGCTTCTTTGAGTATACTGTTATATCATCCAAATAAATCACTACGGCTTTATTGACTAAACCTTTGAATGCGATGTCCATAGCTCTTTGAAACGTAGCGTCGACATTGATTAAACCAAATGGCATCTTTCGATATGCATATGTGCCCCATTTGGTTTGGAACGTGGTTTTTAGCTGATCATCGGGATGTACCAGCACTTGGTTGTACCCTGAAAATCCATCCAGAAAAGACATTAATTCTAAACCTGCTACTGCCTGTAATATGTTCTCCATAGGAGGGAGGGGAAAATTATCTTTTAGACAGGCTTTGTTGAGATTCCAAAAATCGATGCAGATTCTAATATCTCCGCTTTTCTTTCTAACAGGTACCATATTGGAGACCCACTTAGAATGTCTGACGGGAAAAATTATTCTGGCTTTTAACAACTTATTTAGCTCAGTCTTTATTTGGTTTTCTAGATTGGGGTGGATTTTTCTGAGTTTCTGCTGGACAGGTTTTTCATTGTCGATCATAGGGATGGTATGTTGGATAATGGAAGTGTCGTATGTCTTCAGCTCGTCGTAGTTCCAGGCGAAAACATTTATGTATTGTCTCAAGAGATGAATGTTGCTAGTTTTTCTTCAGGAGTTAGGCCGTGGCCTAGATTAACGTTTTGTGGTTTATCATCGGTTCCCAGGTTTACTGACTCATAGTTCAGAGTTGAACTGCAGAGCTTAGAATTAGTAGACCTTTTAAACCGACTTTTCAGATCATATAAGTCTTCTAACTTAACCACCGATTTTGGTATAGCATTAGCAGTGCTAGTTTTTTGTATTTGTTGATCGTGGTGGTCCTCGTCAATTATTTGATTGGAGTAGGATCCTTCTGAGGTGAGGAAATTTACAATATCAGGATCGTCATTGAATACTCTCCAGTTTGTAATGTTTTCAGGGATGGATGGTTTAAAGATTAATTCTATCGAGAATGTATCTGGGCTAAAATCTTCGGAGGGAATGAGTCTAGAGGCTACGTTGGCTAAAAGGTCTGCGCTCACGTTTTGAATTCTCGGGATTGAGAAAATATTGAATGCCATGAAATGCTCAGTCAGATCCTGTACTAGAGATTGATAGTGTTTCAAATGACTTGATAGGCAGTGTATGGTGTTACGTACATGTTTGACTACAATCTCAGAGTCTGCGTAAACTTGAAGGTATTTGACGTTCAACCCGATTGCTTTGTATAAGCCTTGCACCAAGGTCTCATATTTTGTTGTATTGTTCATGCAATCAAATTCAAGTTTGCATGTAAGCATTGTCTTGTTTCCTTTTGGACTGATCAGAACGCATCCTGCTCCCGCTCCTTCTTTAGATTTAGAGCCATCAAAATATAATTTCCAAAACAAAGATATAGTTACAGGTTCTTCTACAAAATTTACGCACTTTGAATTATCAGTTTGGGAAAAATTTTCTACTTGGGATACAACTGAATTTTCTAAGTAAGGTGATGTATGAGCATCGAAATTGCCGAGGAAAGAATATGTTGAGTAATTGCCTATGATGCTACTGTTATATGTTATCGCTTCATTCTCTCCCTCTAATTCTGTTACTATGTATTTTTGGTGTAATTCCCGTTCAACCTTTATTTGGTTTGGTTTACCATTATATGGTAACCACATGTGAGACCAGTTGATTGAGAAGTATCCACGAAGTTTTTCAGACCAATCTCTGTTGAGAATTAGACCGTAGAATTCAGGGATATCAGCCACTAAAATTTCGATAACCTGACAAACCTTGGGGTTAGACGACAATCTTATGGTGACTTGATTAAGTTCACCAATCACTTCGACTTGAGACCGATCAAGCTAAACTATGCGTACCGCAGATTTTTGTGGTTGAACGCTTAACTTGGCACATATTGATCTGGTTAAAATGTTTGTTGAAGCTCCAGAATCTACTAAACAATTGTGCATGTTTTTATTGAAGATTTCATAAGTGAGCAAAAAGGGGGGAGTGTGGGATCTTGATCTTCCTCCAATCAAGGCGATCTCATTTGGATCGATCTTATTGGCCGTGCTGATTGGGGGTCTTCCCATGTTGTGTGTAGCCACAGATGTAGGCAAAGATGTGGTGGGTATGGCGTGTAATTCTTTCATCATTATCTTCTGTTGATGTTTCAATTTGCTCAATTCATAAAGAGTGATATTAGCCCTCATCTTTTTCATGTCATCAATAATGTTGTAATCCATTTCATCCGACACTATTAGTGTCTTTGATGGGGGTGTTTAATCTGATAGGGCTGGGCTAGATTGAGTCGCCTTTGTGGTTGTTTTCTTTGTTGCAACTTTTTCTTTTATTGTAGGGCTTGCGCCCTTCTGCTTGGGGGTAGTTTGGGGAGGATCTAGTTGGTTTTTGCTACGTGTGCTAACCAGAAATGCTTCTTGATCCTCTTCTTGTGGGAGGATGAAATCCCACATTCCTTGTAGTTCCACAACTTCTTCATCATCGGTTTGTCCTTCAATGGTTCTCTCCTCTTCTTCCTCTTCTTCGGATTCGACATTTGAAATAGCGTTGGGTGGTTTCATATCCATTGAAGGGCCTCTTTTAAAATTTCTATAGGGCTTTTTCGAAGAAGTTTCTGCCACTTGTTTCTTTATGTCGATCATCTCATTGGACATGGTTTTTAATACTTTCTGTAACCCTTCCAAATCGAAAGGGTCTTTTTTCTGTTTCTTCTTGGAGTCTTCCTTGAAAGAGGTCTTTTTGGACTTACGTTCTTCTATCGCAAATCTCTTTTCTAGAGCTACAACGCGTCTCTCTACCGCTATGGCTTCTGTCAGATTTTCGACTAAAGTTGTTTTATTCACCCTATCTACGAAGACTGCTAGATTTGATGGTAAGGCTGTGATATACCACTCACATCGCACTTCTTCGCTAGGTTGGGAAGTAGCGGGCATTTTTTTGAGGATCTTATTGAAATGCAAATTGAAATCTTTGATGGGTTCTTTGGTTTCGACTTTGAGATTGGATAGGTCACTGATTAACATTGCCGTTGATCTATCATCACCAAATTTGGTGAGGAATTGACTTTGAAAGATGTCCCAGCTTGTTATAGACCTGGAAGGTAACAAAAAGTACCACGACCCGGCTGTTCCTTGCATCGTATAGGGAAAAAGCCGAACCACAACATCTTCATTGGTAATTCCATTGAGATTGACAAAGAGCATGAAATTGTTAATGTGCTCTTCAGCTAGCATGCTTGTTTCTGGGTTGAACTTGGGTAGCCATTTCGCAGGGTGGGGCGGTATTTGGCTCAGGGGTGGAGGCATAAAAACCGCTCCAGGATTGTTCCACGGAGCTTGAGCCATTCTTGAGCTACTGGTAATTGCAAGTGTAGGAGATGATCCTCGAGGTTTTGAAGATGCAGATAATATGATCTTGGATGATTGGGGAAGAGGGGTTGTGGAAGGTGGATGAGTGATTTGGAATGGAGATGTGGGTAGTTGACTTCGCGGTGAAGGGGTTGAGATGGATGATGTAGATGAGAGAGTTTCACCGTCAGAGTGCAGTGATGTTTTCCTTGCTCTTTTTCTGGCGGGAAGAGGGAGTTCGGTTGGCTGGATGCCAAATTTTCCGCTCTTTAACCTGGTCAGGGGATAAGCGGGATTGTATTAAGAAGTCACGCTGCTTTGAGATTTATCAGACCCTATTGAAAAAATAGAAAATCCCTGGAGTTTATGAATGAGAGTTTGAACTTCAGGGGGTTCGATGGTAGGCTGGTCTGAAATATTAGAGTATGTAGCAGCAGTTATTATTCGACCGACTTGGGATTCTGATTTTAAATTTTCTAAGGAAGTCGGAGGAGTTGATGAGGGTGATTTACTCTCAGAATGGTATTTAGATTTTGATTTAGGTGCCATTCATAGTCAGGCCTTCCTTCTAGTGCCAAATATGTTGAAGCCCTGAAAATTGGGTTGACAACAAGGGGGATTCCCACCCGGTCTGGACCTTGGTTGGCAGCTCCTTATCCGTTTGGTATAGCGGGTCTGACTGGGGGTGACGGGACCAGTTTCCCGACCTTGGGTGTGTGTGTGTGTGTAGAGCTTGAACTATGCTAACCTAATGAAAAATTCAAAGTAAATCTAATTTAGACTCTCTAAACTAACACTATGCTATTGTAACCTAATATGAAACAATACACCTAATCTACACTAACCCGGGGTGTATTCCTTGCTATTATGCGATCTAAAAAAGATTTCGAATAATAACTGGTAATAAAGATCATTCAGCTATCATAAGAATAGAAATCATTAAAGATAAACTATTTTGCATAAGAAGTTAGGTAAAATAGTTATGAGCAACATATCGAATAATAAGTTACTTATATGTCAGATACAAAAAATACGGCTCCACCGTACAAAAGTGCCAAATGGTAACCCATACATTTGTACAATGACATATAAACAACTGGAACTATAAATCACTTAGAGAACATAAGCAGAAATAGTCAAGAGATAAAAGTACCATTTATGACTGGTTCCACTCACAAGCTTCAAGCAACAATGATTTATCTCTCCTTGTTCTAACATCCACTAAGAGTACAGAAGTGCAACATCAGTAACAGATATCAAAAATGCAAGTAAAGATAATTTCGATCCATCTATTCATCAAAACCTCCTCTGAGGGTGCAGAAGTGCATGTTTTGAGGATAAGTTTTTGACAAATCTACGGACCCTTCTCTAAATGCATGAGAAGGGTTTAAATACTGCTAACTAATTAACTTGATTACATAAATTTGGGATCCGGTTTTCAAATGACCATCCCTCTGATAAAACAAATTATTTCTAAAATTGAATCTAACTTTGAACTATTTCTGTCTTTGCTCCTTTTAGCGCTGTGAGTGTGTAGCATTCGACCGAGAGGGGTTGGTTGGTTGCCTTTCCCTTTGTGCGTGTTACAAAAATAGGAGTAACAAGGGTTGGCACCACCTCTTTGATAAACTATCAGATATTTTAAGAGAATCTCCCACCAACTGAATGTATACTTGGAAATAACTCGAATTTTTCTCGAACTGGACCTGCTTTTGCTATTTTGGTTTTCTGTCTTTGTTAATGACTTGATGAGTCAGAAGACTTTACTTCCTGAGCAATTCTCTGGATTGGAAACTTCCTTTGCTCTTCATTCCGAGCTTTCCTGTCGTGCAAGCTTCAGGTATCCTTGTAGTCATGCTGCTTTTGTGTGCCTTTAACTCTGAGCTTCAGAAGGCCTATCGTGTGTGGTTCCTGCTTTTGAAGAAGCCTCTTCTGTGGCCTTTAAACATCGACGCTTTCCTCTTTTCCTTAGATGTTTCCTGTACAAGAAAAATTACTCCATTTAATCTCCTATTTTATAGTCGTGTGAAGGAAAAGAATAAATGAAAAATAAAGTTTGATATGAAAGCTTCAGATGTTGCGTGTGTATAATCATGACATTCAAAGTGAACTGACTCTTCGAAAAATGAAAAGCGGTCATTCGTATGATCATTAATTTCTTTTTACATGTGCACGCCTAACTCTGATTAAAGGACAACTTTCCTTTGAATGTTGTGCTGAGCAAGATCTCGTGTTTCGTCGCAGATAGCAGATCGCAAATTGCATATTAGTATTACAGCATCGTGATACTGTGATATCGGATCATCGCTGATCGCAGATTGTGGATTAGAGATCGCAAATCGCACATCGCAGATATTAGTCATTGCGTCTTGATCTATGCGGCTGCTGCCATATGCGACGTCGCACATCGGCCGTAAGGGATTTCTTAAGTCTCTCTTGTTAAGAGCACTCATGATAAATGCGATGCGATGAGTTTAGCGTCGCTTTTTCGTGGTTTGATAAGCTTATAACAAGAAGTGTTTCCTTTCCTTTGCTGTGATAAGAATTTAAGGAAAAACAAAAAATATTCAAGGGGAATTTTGATGAATTTTTACTAAGGGTCCTCCATTTGCTTGGGGTTGTTGCTAACACCAAACAAAAGAGGGGGTTGTTGGTGACCACAACAGACTGCTACATAGCCTGCCCATACAATAGTGTCAAGATCCCCTAGACAGTAGCTTGCTACCTCAACAATAGAAGCTAAGAAGTACAAAAGTTCACAACAAACCCTGGTTCGGTAATCGTCGTGGAAACTTCCAACCGAGCAAAGACTGAAGGGTAAAATGGATAAGAACAAGAAGCTAATGGAACCACATGACTTGGATGTGGAGAAGTTTTCGAGTGGCTTTGAAGACATTAGCACAAAAGATGTAGAACAGGTTTCTAGGCTGCCTATATATATGCCACCACGAAATTCAACATCCAAGGCCACGAAGGATCCAAATGTGGTTAAATATAAGCTTTTCACTCCGTTGTTACCTGAAGACGTACCTATTGAGGGAAAATGATTGGCTTGGGTACTATCCCTAAAGACTGAATATTGGGATTTAAATGATCGCAGTAAATATCCCCATTTACCTCAGATCCATCTATTATGAAGAAGGAGGTGCCATACGCATTGAACCTATGAAGTGGGCTGCTAGAATTGAGGGTTTGTTGAACATATTGTATGTTCCCCATTTCAGGTGTATTATCATCAACATTATTCATGTTTTCTAGCTATTGCATCATCCATGATGGGTGTTTATGGCTGGGAGATCCCATCCCTATTGTTGAGATGTTGATCAAACAAATTACCATGCCTGCCTGTCAGGGGGAAAATCTGGATGATGCTTTTGTAGGTAAGTCATTGGAAAAGAAACTAGCAGATCAAATGAAGAGTAAATTTCGATTGATCAAGAAGTCCTGGGGCTATACTATTAGCTCTATCAATGATGAGGCTGTGTAGTTTTCCACCTCTATTTTGCAGGGAAGATTATGTGGAAGTGTCACGTAGATGAAGTAATGGCCCCTATTGTGTCCTTGCTCACATAGTGCAACCATGGAGTCCAATTCAAATGGGAAAGGTACCTGTGCCAGGAATTCATAGATGATTGTCATGAATTATAGAAGGAAGGAAAGTCATTCCATTATGCATGGCTATTGCTTCTAATTGCGTTAATTACTTGGAAAGAAATGGAGGAATCGTAGTTCCCTATGGTGGACCCAGATATCTGTGAAGTTTCTCGATATTCCTCGTTATGGGAATCCAAAGACCCTACAAGGGCCATGGAGAATCAAATATTTCAGGTTTTTTTTGAAATAAAGATATGTGTGGTGATTAATCAATGGCTGCAGTTATCACCTGCCCCATTTGATTAGTATCGTGACATTGGAAAGTTCAAGGCCAATTTTCACAATGTCTATATCTGCACCAAGAGGTATTTGACAAAAGAATGGCATGTTGTTGGGTGTAGGATCCCCAAGGGAAGCTTCGAGGCTTAAAGCCCATATTTTGATCAATTTCTGTAATCCAAATGTAAAGACTCTCCATTTTGTGGTCACAGATTACGTAGATGTTAAAGAGTCATAGGGTTGTCCTCCCTTATCTTGATAATGTAATGTCCGTTGTAAAAGATCTACCCATGGTCTGTGGACCATGAGATTGTATAAATAGAGCTAATATCTAGGTATTTAATGCATCAATATAACGAAGAAATTAATGGTGGATTGATGTATGAGAGATATCTCTGAAGTAGAAGTCTAAGTTTTGGGTCATAGCATAGGTAGAGGCTCTATAGCTGAGTGAGCAGAGGCCTATAATTCTACAACTGAGTGCAGAAACCCTTGTAACTGAGTGCATAGGGCGAGTCGACTCTATAATCATCTGGAACTATCAATAAAGATAAGTATTCTACAATTTCTACATCTTTATTTATTGTTTATGCATCTGTTATATTAGGTATAAATTTCACTTATAACGCTTACATGATGCGTGAATGTATGTAAATGTATTGGTTAAGTGAATGCAGGTAAGAACATCCATTTACACAAAGCTAACTAATATAAGTTAATAAATCGAGTAAAATAATTAGTGTAGTTTGGGGAAATATAACGATTCATTGCCCTAGCAGCGTGAAGGCATATCAACACTTGGTTAGGGCTGCACAGAAGCCGATTGTAACAATTCACGAAGGTACTGCAGGGTAATGTAGAGGGATAAGAAACCTACGTGAAGGTAGGTATCGTTGGAATACACCGACATCACATCCATCTCAATGGTGAAGAAACATTTTTCCAACATCCCCCCATACTGTTTCGGGTGAGACTTCAATCCACGCTCCACGGGCTGATTCCGAAAGGGCTAGTAGTGTAGGGATTTGTTTGGCTAACTAACGCTGAACCTAGGTTAGGCCCCCACAAGCCAACAAATGGTTTCGCTTCCGGGACCAGAATTTGCATGAGAAATGTGTGATGTAATATCACTGGAATCCAACTAAGAAAGAAATTGAAGGCTGGTTGGATGGAAGGATTCACGAGTTCATGGTGCAGGAGAATAGAAACCCGCGACTATCAAAAGAATAGTGGTTGGACCAATACCCATATACAGAGATCCATGAAATACGTTTTGCCTCTTTCCCTACTGAGATATATGAGTGGATCACGAGGCTAGTAGATAGCCAAGGAAGGTGGAAAATTGATGGTCCTATTGTGTGGACCCCAGAGCTAGTGTGAAGGTTGGAAGCATCGAAGGATAAGATAATGCATGCCATCGACCATTGGCTCGATCGCATTATAAGAGGATTTGTTACTAAGTTCACGGTCGAAACCTCAGTTAGCTATAGCAAGTGAGAGTGACGTTTTTCAAAGGACACGAGGTAAGTACATAAAATATTTGAATACTTGGATTAAAATGTTGTTGTGAGAAAAGTGGATTATGTAGTTACCTTGATGTTTGGGACTACGCAAAGCATAAAAAGTTATAGATATGAAGGAAATAAGGGTCCGTAGTATAGCCCCATGATTTCACCACCATGAAGGGATGAAGAAGGGATAGCGAAGGTCCCTCTATGAAGTGCTATTCAATTGATAAGACAGGGATTTCAATGAATACCACCTCCACTCACACCACCTCCATCTTCATCATCATCACGTCCAACTTCACCCGTACCACCTCCACCATGACCGTAATTCAGTATGGAAAACACACTGAAGTTTCCTTTGTTCAAAGGCTTGGGAAATGAGGACCTGGACCAATTCTGGTTCATTGTGAGGGCTGTATGGGAAGCTCAAGGTGTTACAGATGATAACATAAAGAAGGCAACACTAGTTAGTGCTCTACAATATCACGTGCTAACTTGGTATATTAAGTACTCCAGTGATAACCCGAATGCTATAAGGACATCCAAACAGTGTTGATTAGGGAATTTGGCAGGCTTAAATCTGAAGTGGAGTCAATTGTGGGATTCAAAGAGATCACAATGCTACCAGGCGAGATGCCTTGGGAACTAGATTAGAGGCTGAAATGTACAATCCACGAAGCCAAAATGAATTTGAAAAATGGACAACATTGCGAATGGTTTGTGGCTTCACTACTACCACATTTAAGGAGTGCATTATCGTAGCAAAAGATAACAACTCGGGCAGAGGCCTTGAAGATTTCCATGAGACTACATGAGACTTTGATGCAAGATCCTAATATAGGAGTTAAGCAGATCCACATGCACCTAAAGAATATATGCCTTGAGATTCAAAGCTTGAAGCAGGATAGGATGATTCGGGTAGAGGTATGCGAAGAAGTATGGTGCGTGAAATGCAAGAGTTAAGGTCATGACAAAGACCACTCCCTAGTCTTTACAAATTACCTTGTAGGAGGAGGATCGATGCCTTTAATGCCGGAAGATCAAGTAGGACCTAGCACGATGCTTGCTCTGTGGTACACTATCTATCAAATAGCCAGAAAACGTGGCACAGATAACTGCCACTTGTTACAGAAGTATACACAAACTCCACAACAATTGTTCTGCAACTTTTGCAGGTCAGTCGGACATGACGACTGTACTTACAGGATATATGAATTGATGATGGATAGAATTCTCGCCTATAGAGTTCAAGATGAAACGCGGCCCCTTGAGCAGAATGTAGGGATGGCGTAGATAGGATTTCAGGGGCATGGACGAGGCAGACGTGGAGGAGGACTTGGTAGAGTTCATGGATAGTTGATTTGCTACAATTGCATAGGGCTAGGACACTATGCCCGCTATTGTACTAATCCAATGCCCCCGTCGTGTAATTAGTGCAAGCTATTTGACTATGAAACATAACATTTTCCCACAATGATAGCCAAGATACGTGGAAAAGGAGTGCTACTGCCTCCCCTAACTCAGAACCTACAGATGACGAGGTCTGAGCCACACAAGGAAGACCCAAACATAAATATAGTGCTCCAGAGTGGAATCACAACAGGAGATGACAAGGGAAAACAACTATAATACATTACATGGGTTCGCAAGGCCCTAGCAAAAGAGGTCAAGCTCAATTTGGAGTGTTCTCGAGAAACATTCATGGAAGCTAAGAAGAGCTTCGTTGAGGCCTCCACTTTAGGAAGAAAATATAGACCTGAGTCGAAGATGGACCTATCCATGCTTAGAACTTTCCTGGAAACCTGTATGAAGTTATTGTGCGATAGTAAGGCTGTAACAGGGTTACAGGAACTTATCAATAGATGTGTTGGGACCGCGCTAGGTGAATTGTGCATAGTCTCTAAGATCGGAAAGCATAAGACAAGGACGGGACGTGAAATGAGAATCAAAACATAGATCGAAGAATACGAAATGGATCATGTCATTCTACATTTGGGATCATAAAATCATACCCATGGGGCGGCTGTAGGGAATGACCATGGATATTGGGGGAGTGAGCACACTGGAAGATTTTGAAGTAATAGAGATTGTTGATGACAACAATCCCTACCCTGTACTATTGGGAATTGACTGAGCTACTGATATGAATGGGGTCATCAATCTGAAGAAGCGAAAGATGATATTTGAGAAGAAATCACTGCCCGTAATAATACCCCTGGATCCTTCTGAGGGATCATGCTATACGAAACCAATCTGTGATTATGGGAGTGATGATGACATGGAATACATCTATAAGATAACAATGGATACCAAAATTGGGTAAACCCCACTATAGATGGGTGGATTATATGGGAGTGTGAGAGCTCGTGCACTTCAGATTCCGATGAAGAGATAGAATGCTGGCAGAATCGGTTACATGAAGTAACTACACTGAATTGCAATATGATGACCAGGTCGATGCACTGCATATCGTCAGAGGTAAGAAACATGCTTATTTATGATAGTCTAAATGAGGTAGATATCTTTTTGGATGCATTTGAAAGGGAGATGCCATAAAAGTAACACTTCCAGGCCTTGGACTGGGCACTGCACGCTATGCTCACAAGATGGTGGGGTATGCACAAGGAGAGTTTTGATGATTGACACCAATGTATGAAAATGATGTGAACATGATTTGAAAAGCCCAAGATGCAACTAATAGGTAGGTACAATGGTCAGAAGGATCCACGCACACATCTAGCCAGGTGGACACACGCTTATGGATAAAAGCCACAACTTGAGTGGGTTCACCTATTCTGTCATACATTGGATGTTATCCCAATGAATTAGTATGTAGAAACAGAGCTTCACCATGGGATAAGCGAATCGGATACCTTGCACAAAGGATTCATGAAGACATTTAGTTTTGAGGACGAGTTTGACAGTATTGATGAAGTGTTACAAGAGGTGAAAGCAACCATCTTTTGGATACCACAGGATCCTTTGGAATTGATGCAGCTTAAATGGGCTACTCAACTGGGTCACACGCTAGAATGTTATAATGTAACTGCTGAAGAGGAGGACAAGGATCTGTAGAAGATTAACATTCCAGAGATAGAAGGACACTGCGAGGTTCAGGGACCACAGCTTGAGAACCCTGATATATTCGCGCTAGTGAAAACTAGATAGGTGAACATTGGTACGGAGACAGAACCTTAGTTCGTGAAGATTGGAGACTGTTGGGACGACATGACGGTGGATAAAGTCATTGAATTACTCCATGAATATCAGGACTTATTCCCTACCAAATTTACAGAATTGAAAGGAATAATCAAAGACCTAGGAGTAATTGATCACACTAAAGCCTGATGCGAAGCCAGTTAAGCAAAGGCCTTATTGCCTAAATCCGAAATACAAGGAGAAGGTATGCTTAGAGCTAGACAAATGATAGTAGCAAGCATCATTGACGTTGTGGAAGAGTCCAATTGGGTCAGCCCAATGGTGGTGCAAGAGAAGAAATAGAAGGATGAGATAAGTATATGTGTGGATCTTAGGAAGTTGAATGACGCTTGTGTGCATGATCCTTTCCAACTCCATTCACAGATGAAGTGTTGGACAATGTAGGTGTCCAAGAAGAATACTCCTTCACTGATGGGTTCTCTGGGTACCACCAAGTGAAAATCACATCGAAGGATAGGAGCAAGACAACCTTCGCAACTGAGCGGGGTTGCTTTCAATATACTATGATGCCATTTAGGTTGAAGAATGCACCTACTATCTTTTCATGTGTGGTTGTTGCAGCATTTAAGGAATTTATTCATGAGTTCCTGGAGGTCTATTTTGATGACTGGACTATATTTGGACTGTTTAAGCACCATGTAGCGGGCTTGCGTTTGATGTTGGATACCTGTTGAAGATACTAGATCACCGTCAACCTTAAGAAGTGTATGTTTTGCATTCCTTTTCGTTTGCATACAAGGTTTGATGGTAGACCCGAAAAAGATCACGATTATTCTAAACTTGGAAGCACTGAGAAGAGTGAAACAGCTGCGCACTACTCTGGGACTTACACGATATTACAAAAATTTCATCAAAGGCTATGCCCAGATCACCACACTAATGGAAATTTTTTTGAAGAAGGATGTCTTGATCTGCTAGAATGATGATTGCAAGAAAAGCCTAGATATATTGAAATAAAATATGGTTACGTGCTGATTTGAGTCTTCCCCAACTGGAAGAAAGAATCTCATGTACATGTTGACGCGTCATGTATAGCGCTGGGGGAATTCCTAACACACGATGGTGGAGAAAGCTTCGACCACCCTATGGCATGCACAAGTCGCAGATTATCCAAGGCACAGAAGAACTATTCCACCACTGAACGCTAGGGACTGGCTATGGTGTATGTGCTCGAAAAGTACCGACACTAACTATTAGAAGGCCACTTTAAGATGTATATGGATCACTCTGCGCTCAAGTCTCTTGTCAATAAGCCTATGTTGGGGGGGCACATCTACAGATGGCTATTATCGTTTTAGGAATACGATTTTGAAGTTGTTGTGAAGCTTGGATGATTGAACGCAGGGCCTGATCACTTGTCGTGCATTGAGACAAGGGAGGAACCCACTAATTTAGAGGAAGGATTACCTGATGCACATATTTTTGCTATGCATGTTGCAGATGGACATTTCAAGGATATAAGACACATCCTAACAACTGGAACTGCGTCGAAAGGATACTTTGTCCAACAAAAGAAGGAATTAGTGGTGCGCACGGAAAATTTCTCTTTCATTGCTAGGCCTATATACAAGATGGGGAATGATGAAATACTATGAAGGTATGTACCTGAATTTGAATGAAGCAGCATCCTCGCGGATGCTCATGGGGGTGCTGTAGGAGGAAATTATGCAGGAATAACAACTGTGCAGAAGATTTTACGCATAGGGTTGTGGTGGCCAACCCTTCATCAGGATTCAAAAGCATATTGCAAGGCATGCGACGTATGTCAAAGAACTTGTAGGCCATCATGGAGGGATGAAATTCCTTTGAATCCACAAATTATGTTGCAATATTTCGAAAAGTGGGAAATAGATTTTGTAGGACCTATTCAGCCCCAAGGAAATACAAGCATGAGGTACATTATCACTTGCAATGGAGTACTTGAATCGTTGGGCAGAAGCACAATTGGTGAAGGATTGCATAGGTGCGACTACCACAAAGTTTCTATATAAACATGTATTGACATGATTTGGATGCCCAAAGATCTTGATGAGTGATCAGGGTACACACTTTCTAAACGAATTGATCAGCACACTAATGGAGGAATTTCAGGTGTATCATCAAAAGAGCACACCTTATCACCCATAGGCTAACGAGACAGTGGAGGCATTCAAAAAAGTCATTGAACATGCGCTGGCGAAGGTATGTGATGCTCAGCGAAGTGAATGGGACCTACACATGGCTGCAATATTATGGGCTTATTAGACAACGTGCAAAAAGTTAATGGGACAGACACCCTTTAGGCTGGTATACGGGGTTGCAGCTATGATGCCTATGGAATACATCATGCCTAGTCTACAAATAGTAGCACTCACAGATATAACGGATCACGGAGCCTTGGAAGAAAGGCTCGCACAGTTGGATGAGATGGAAGAAGAGATATTTTTGGTTGGATTTCACCAACAGGTCCAAAAGCAGTGTGAAAAGGCATGGCACGATTGACATATTAAGTTGTGCACCTTTAAGTTGAATAACTTGGTGTTCTTGTATGATAGTAAGTTTGATAAATTTCCATGGAAACTCAAAATGCATTGGATGGGGCTGTATGTTGTTAAGGAGATTACCAATGGTGGAGCGGTCCAGCTGGATAAGTTAAATGGAGATCCCTTCACAGGAAAAGTGAATGATAGTTGTTTGAAGCGATAAACAGGTGGCCCAGCCATCTGACTATCTGATGGAAGCACAATATTAGTGCTCCAGGCAACTGAAAGGAGGCGTGAGACTATAAAATACACTTCCCAAGAGCTATGCGATTTGAGGACTGCGCGAAGCAACGAAGTATCACAGGGTCCGCAACAACACAAAGATAACTGAGATCACATGTAGGCCCACTGGAAAGTGACTGTTAAAGTCACTATTCACAATTTTATGGTTGATTTGAGGCCAAATGGAGTGGGCGGTAGGAATTTAAGGCGAAATGTATGGGCTAGATTATTGAAAATCTGCCACCAATCTAGCATTAATGGGCCAAATGTTGGGGGAACGATCGAATTAAAATTCAAAAGGCCCTATAAATTACAAGTGGTTGTCTAGTGAACAGCACTTGCCATTTTGAGAACTGAGTTGTTGCACGCTAAAGTATACATGAACCGAGACCTATTCAAGACTCTGAAAGCGAATTCATTGTTTGAGCAACTACTAGAGACACTGTAAGAATTGTGGAATAGTGCTATGTCAGCACCCGCAAAATCGATGGACACGAGAGTAGTGATAGTCAAAGAAGCCGCACAAGAAATTGCAGTAGTAGAAGCCCCAGAGAGTGTCAGAATAATCATTGAAGTCCCTAAATCACCCTGAACACTGAGAACTAAGAAGGAAAGTAGGCTATGATATAGGTGCGCATCTCACCAAGAAACCCACGGAGGACCAAGCTCACCCTGTAGGAAAAGGGAAAGGCCATTAATCTGGAGGCCAATGAGGAGGAATCTGAAGAATTCCTACTGGAAGAGGAGGGCGAGGAAATGGAAGTTGAAACCGAGGGTGCGGAGCCTATTACCCGATTACCTGAATATGTTCCTTCGTGCAAGGGTAAAGCCAAGGTGCCAAAGGGTATAGATGAGAGCAAGAGCTCTCTTCAAACTTTGCTGCTCCTAGACGGTATTATTTTTTAGGGACTACACTTGGGGCGGGTTCTTGTGTTGAAGTTTGAAGATTGGGACCTTCCAAACCATAAGAAGTTCCTGCATTTAGTGATAGAGAAGATAATGTGCTAGAGGATTAACACAACTATTGGAACAATTCAATTGGAGGCACGGACATGGTTTAGAGGTGTAGAGAAAACTGAGTTTCTTAACCTACTTTGGGTGCCACATTACCATTGTGCCACAGTGACCATCTTCATCATCAGGCAGTGACTCTGCTTGGTGCATGATGGGTCTTTGTGGTTAAAGGAGTCCATTCCCATCACAGACCATTTGATTCATGAAATTACACAACTGCCCTACTCAAGGCAAGATCTAGCTAATATTTCCAAAGGAAAAGGTGGCGAGTTGGTCCACATGGAACCAATGAAGAAGAGGTTCAAGTTGGACAAGAAGAAGGAACGATATGCCATTTTCAACATTAACAACCCTGTAGTCAAGGTTGTGACACAAATCCTAGTAGGGAAGGTGACGCAGAAGTGCCGCATGGATGACGTGCCTATACCCCTGGTTGCACTAGTAGCGCAATGTGCAGAAGAAGTCTAGTTCAATTGGGTGAACTATCTATGCGGTGAGTTCCTTGCGAACTGTCACGAGGCACAAGGGAAAGGAAAAATGTTTCACTACATGAGGCTCCTATTGTCGATAGTACTGGTGGCATGGGAGCTACCTGAAGATAGCCAATTCCCTTCAGTCAAGTCGAACCTTCCAGAGGCAGTGAAGTACAATTCACTGTGGGCAACCAAGGATGTGTAGCGTATCAAGGAATGTAAGATATTCTAGGTCCTAATGGAAATGAACATCCGAATGGGGATCAATTGCAAGCCACAGTTGTTGCCCACAGTCTATGCCAGTTTGCTGAGATTTGCAGACCTCAAAGTGGATTTCCACCATGTCTTTATCAGGGTGCAGAAGGAACCTTTGAAGACATGGCATAATTTACCATATTTGGCGACTGACGATGTGATATTTGCAGTCCTTGACTCTTTGCTGCTAGAGTGGCATGCTCTAGATGGCTTCGTGATGGAAACAGACAAGTCTGTCATGCAGCACAAGAAGGAAGAGACAAAGCTTCGAATGGCGCAACTGGCAGAGAAGCGTAGAAAAGAGGAAGCAAAGGCTAAGGTCCAAGTAGCACGCGACGCTATGAAAGGGGTGGAACATTAGAAAATAGCAAAAGAAGAGCTTGAAGGATAGAAGTCACCTTCACCCAATACTGAAATAGAGACATAGATAGGACAAGGTGGCGCTGATCTGAAAATGAGATCCTAGATTAATTTTGAGGTATTATAGACTCATGTGCATGGATTTTCCTATATAACTTGGTGCAATGGATCGATAAGATTACGAATAATATAGACGATGAGTAGTTAGAGAAACATAATAGACATACAAACATAACACAACAAATTAATCAAGGAGTTCACCCAAAACTCCTGGGCTACGTCTCCTAGTCCAGCCTTTAGTGGCGACCTCTCTATTATGTCTTCAAGAGTAGACTTTTACCAGAGAGAGCTCAATTTGAGTCTCAACACAACAAATACAAAACAATAGGAGTTTACTTGAATCCCTCAAGTCTCTCTGAGCACACAGACTCTCCCTCTCGCTTTCTGTCTATGTCTTCTCTCTATCTCAGCATTGCCTACTCCTATCTCTATCATTTAGTGGCTTTTAAGCCAATCGACGTTGGTCTGTTCATTTTCCCCTTCGGGCTCTCTGGCTCCCGGCCTGTGTCTGCTCAAATCCCCTCTGAGCATAAACTGTTGGGTCCCCATAATACTAGTGATTATCCCATTACTATTGTGCCCATATTGTTATTATTGTGCCCCATAGAAGCCCACTATTATTATTATTGTGCCCCTACATTATTATTGTTATGTAGGCTCTGATTATGTTATGACCCCTTAGACTCCTATATATAAAAAGGAGGTCTTTTCATTTGGATCATCGAAGAATTGTTCATTTATGTAATTTAAAGGAGGTTTCCCCCTCGAAGAGGCTGAATTCTAAGGCGTTGATCTATCTTTTCTATCTTTTCTTGACCTGGTTTCATAACATTTGGTATCAGAGCTTGGATTCGAGGGTTTCGCTGCTACAAACAGGTCATCGTGGCATTTTCGCTATAACGTTTTTCTTGCGATGTTTCAGAAGTTGAAGAAAACACCCATTTGAGAAGACATCGCGATAAATCTCGGGTCCGAATTTCAGAGAATTTTGAGCTATAATTGCGGAGATATGACCTGAGGAAGTTGGTCTTTTTGTAGACTCCTGAATTACATTCCAAATAGGTGACCTGGGAAAAATCATCATAACTTTTTCTCTGAGCATTGGATTGAAATTTCGTAAAATGTTGCAGAAAGAGGACGTGCTGTAGTTTCTTCTATATATTTTTTAGAGCCAGAGGTCGAAACAGTGACTCGTGGAGTGTCGTAGAAGTTCGCTCTATGGAATTAGTCTATAATCAGGTCACTGTGGGAGATTTGGCATAACTCTTCATTGGAGAATCCAATTGGGATCAGACTAGTGGCATTGGAAAGAGGGCACAGAGGGCTACCGCAAGTCACAATTTCAGAATTGGATGATCAGAAATTACATAGATACATCAGAGGCAATATCGAACTCCTACAAGGTGAAAAAAGGTGTGTATATTTTTTAAAATGTTTTCTTAAGCTTGGTTTGAAAATTTATTTTGGAGGAATTCGAAGGGCATAGTGAAGCACTGTTATCAGTAATTGATGCCTTGAAGAAAGAAAATGGAAACACTTAGTAGGCGACCTGAAAGCTCTAGTATGACTCATGAAGAAGAGGAAGAAATGCAACATGATATATCAAAATTACGAGATCAAGTGCAACAAGTGTCACTTGCACAAAAAGGAACAGAATCTAAGATGGATTGTTTAAAGAAAGGTGTAGAAGCTAAGATGAATGACATGGAAGTTAAGATGAATGACGTGGAAGCTAAGACGAATGACGTGGAAGCTAATATGGATGATTTGAAGATAGATTTGAAAACAGACATGGAAGAATTGAAGATAAATATGAATAAGTTGCTACAAGAAAGGGTCACTAAGGGTGAAAGGGTAGTAAAGGAAGCTCATGATGAGAACAAAAGAAATTTAAATCATGATTCCATAGACTCTAATGTTGGATCAAAGACCCACCATATTCCAAAAATCAATATGAGGAAGTTTGATGGCAAGGATCCCGCAACATGGATATTACAGATGGAGCAATTTTTCGATCTCAATAATGTGCAAAACACACAAAAGTTACGTATGGAAACTTTATATTTGGAACCAAATCAGTTTGTATGGTATCAATGGCTTTGCTCTCGTAAACAATTTATCACTTGGGAAATTTTTACCGAAGAATTGATGGCACATTATGAGGATATAAAAAGCAACACTTTTTTAGCCAATTGATAAGTCTCAAACAAAAGGGTCCAATAATGGAGCACATTGAGGAGTTCCAAAAATTGAACATCAGGGTAAAATATATTCCAGAGGAGCATAGGATTGATGTGTTCATAGGATCTTTAAAGGATAATATCCAACATGATGTTTGCCTTTGGGAACCTGATTCATTAGAGAAGGCATTCAGGTTAGCAAGAAAAATGGAAAGCAAAATTATGGCAACCAGGAAGCATACCACTCACATCTATAAAGAGGGAAGTGGTGTTGCTGCTAGTCTTCCACAACCTATAAGGTTGACACCACAACAATTGGAAGAAAAAAGAGCAAAAGGGCTTTGTTACAGTTGTGATAGCAAATACACTAAAGGTCATAAGTGTGCTGAGAAGAAATTATTCTACATAGATTGTGAAGAGGAAGAAGAAAAGGAGTAAGAAATGTCAAAAGAAGAGGATATTCTCCAGGAACAAAGCCTAGATGAAGAAGAAATGAATCCGACCATATCTTGTAATGCATTGGCGGGAAT
>APFE030090445.1:0-15447 GCA_000404065.3 Pinus taeda
ATGTGAGGAAAGGTTCCATAGCCATCTCTTATTCATATTCACTGTAATTGATCCGGATTTAAACAACAACACAAAATATTATAGATATAACCATAAATATAGAGATGCAATAGAAATAACACTTCATTTCATCAATATCAATACTGAAATATGCTTACAAACAAAATGGAAATAAGACTAGCTTAGGTGATGGTAGCTTATCTCTGAGAAGAGATGTGGTGCCTGCATGCCTTTGAACTGAGCTAAAATGAGGCTCAAGGGCCTTTTTATTATTGAACAATAAGAGAAAACCATAAACAATCAAAGCCCTAACTCGAGTTGATGTAACACCAAGAGTTTACGGGCCCTGTTGGGGTTAGTTGGGAAACCAACTTCCTGGGGTCGTAACTTGGTCATATTATCTCAGTTTCACACGTACGATACCTCGTTGGAAAGATCTCTCTGAGGACTACAACTGTTGAGGTCATTTTTATTGAAATCCTTAGAGGAATTTTGCTAAAAAGAACATCATTAAGGGCCCCAAAACGGCTTCAGAAGGCCAGGACCCGAAAAAACTGCCAAAAATAGTAAATTATGCTACAATTAAGGAAACTAAAAAAAAAACTGAAACAAAAATGGTGAGGTTCCAAGAGGAATAGGCAAGTGTCCTCCAATATCCACCTAGATCGGTCTTCCCTCATTAGGAAGCAATGGTCTCCATTGAGTTGAGTTCCTCCATGAGATGAGGAAACTTCTACTGAACTTGGTCCCTGGTGAGCCATTTGCCTTCGTGCAGGAGTTGGTCATAATCGACAACTCGATACAACTAGATCTTCTGTTGGTGAGTGTTCTTGATCTATGTGTCCATGATCCAATCAGTTTCATCTTTTTCCATGTAGTTTGGATTTAACTCTGTTGGTGTGAGTTGTTCTGCAATGTCGGATGTGTTTAGTAATGGTGGAAAGCATTGCTGAAGGAAATCCACATTGAGCATTGGGTGTAGGCCAAGGAATGGGGGAATGTTGAGCTCAAAATCATTATCTCCCACAACCTTGGTGATGGTATGTGGCCTATATCAAAGCAGGCGAATATTGTGGTGGGGCCCAGTGAGGCGCTCCTTCTGCAAATGTAGCCAAATTTTGTCGCCCACCTGGAACTTGTGTGGCACCCAATTTTGATCATGTCACTGGTTGTACTTAGCATTGGCTTTTTCCAATATCTCATGGACCTGTTGGAAGATGTGTTGAATGTTCTCAATGAAGCTATTTTCCTTGTCGGCTTCGAACTAGACATGAGTCAAATCTACTTCAGTCCTCACAAATAGTATGGCCACATCATATAGTGGTTGGAATCCCAAGCCCACTTGAAAAAGTTTGTGGCCAGTCAAGTTGTGGAGAGCTCGGCTATAGTTGTGCTGGACATAGGGGAGGCTCTCATCCCATGTGCATAGATGCTTTGACTTGTACATGCACGGAATGTGTACGATCATCCTGTTGACGAACTCTATTTGGCCATCCATTTGGGAATGGAAAGTTGTGGACTTCATGAGCTTGGTGTCCAGCATCAACTAGAGACTCGACCAAAATATACTGAGGAACCTACAACCCAATCTAAGATGATAGACAGTGGGATCCAAAGTGTACCCACACTTGTTCAAAGAATAGTTTAGCAGTGGATTCTGCTATGATATTCTTCTTGCATCCCACCATAATGGCCATCTTCGAGAATTTATCAATGACCACAAAACATAGTCCTCTCCATGCTTAGTAGAAGGAAGGCCCAACATGTAATCGATGGAGATGGATTTCCAAGGTCGACTAGGGGTAGACAACGAAGTATAGAGGCCTTGCTTGTTGATGGTCAGTTTGGAAATGGCGCAAAAAGTGCAGGATCTAATGTACTTCCCGACACCTTGCCGAAGATTAAGCCAATAGAAATACTTCTGCAGTACTTCCACCATTTTCTCAAACCTGAAATGTTTAGTGGCCTGACTGTAGTATGCTTCCCAAATCAACCTGGCATGCTCACTTGAAGGAACACAAAGGTGTCATAGGTGGCATAACATAGCATCATAGAGGTGAAAATCTAGAACTTGTTGACCCTCCAGGAGTGTATGGTATGTATGGTCGAATTCTGGGTCACTTTTGTAGAGATGTGGCCAATCAGAAGTCTTGTGCCCACAAGAGTTCAGCATGGTGGTTAACGCCATGATCGGTGGTTGAGCGAGGTAGTCTGTAATGTTATTGGTGCTACCCTTCTTGTGCTTGATATTCAAATGGAATTGTTGCAGGTATGTGGACCACTTCTGATGGCGATTATTCTGCAACTTCCCTTGTGTTTGTATGAACTATAGGGGCTAGTGGTTTATGTGGATGATTGTTTGCTTCTCCAAAATGTAATGCTTTCGTTGTTGAGAGGCATCCACAATGGAATACATCTCTTTTTCATAAGCGGGATAATATTGGAATGTGTCTGAAAGTGTCTTGCTGTTATATGCCACTGGATGCCCTTGTTGAGTAAGGACTGCCCCAATAGCATAGTCAGAGGCATCTGTCTCAATCTCAAATGGTTGTTGCAAGTCTGGTAATGTGAGCACTGGTGCAAATCAGAGGTGATGTTTCAACTCTACTAATGCCTTTTGTTGAGATTCAGACCAAAATAGTTTTGCTTTCACTCCTCCCTCGTGACTTGACTCAAGGGCCAAGTGATATGAGAGAACCCCAACACGAACGTGTGGTAGAAATTGTCAAGAGCCAAAAAGCTGCAGAGCTCTGTCAGAGTGGTTGGGGCTGGCCAATCCCAAATGACTTGGATCTCAGTTGGATCCACATGCACCCGATGTTCATCAATAATGTATCCCATATACTGAACCTAGGTCATGCCAAAATTGCATTTCCTCAATTTGGCACACAAATTGTGTTGTCGCGGTGTTTGGAGAACCTGTCAGACGTGGTGGAGGTGCTCTTCCTAACTCTGGCTAAAGATCAGGATGTCATCCAAGTATATCACTACAAATGAGTTGTTGAATGGTCGCAAGATCTCATCCATCAGTCTCATGAAGGTTGCAAGAGCATTCATCAACCGAGAAGGCATAACCAACCATTCAGAAATGCCCTCCTTAGTTTTGAAGGCAGTCTTCCACATATTGGAGGGTTCAACTAGTACCTGGTGATATCCGGACTTCAAGTCGATCTTGCTGAAATATTTGTCCCACTTGACTTGGTCCAGAAGGTCATCAATCTATGGGATCAGCTACCTATTCCTGACAGTGATCTTGTTCAGCGCCTAATAGTCAATACAAAGTCTCCAAGTCCCATCCTTCTTCAATACCAACACAATCAGGCTCTCACAAGGTGGTGAACTTGACCGGATGTGACTTTTCTGCAACAGATCCTAAATCTTCCTCTTGATTTCATCATTCTCCAGAATGGAGCACTGATAGATTAGTCCATTGGGCAATGGCACACTTGGGGTCATATTGATGGAGTGCTTGACGTGACAGTGCAGAGGCACCCCTGCGAGGGAGGTGAAGATGTCCTCGTACTCCTCTATGAAATTTTCCATCCTTTGTTGTCATGCGGAGGGGCCCTATCTAGAGGTCATGGTCACCATATTCATCTGTACTTGAGGGTGTATCATCATAGAAACAAATTTCTTGGTTTTGGAAATGAGCTTACTGCATTGCTTTATAGTAACTAGAGAGATGGCGGTAGACAGTGCTACCTCTAGTATCTTGTACAACTTCTTTCCCAAGGTAACAATACAATGCAAGGCCTTGACTCATACACAACATGTCACTTCCACAAGTATGGTTGGCCTAATAATACATCACAAACATCAAGGGGAAAAACTTCACATAATACCTAATCTATGAAAGGCTTGACATTGTATGGAAGGCGGCACTGTTGGCTCACTTGAAGATCCTACCCTTGGTGGAGCCACCTAATGGTGTACAGTTGTGGGTGTGATGTGGTCGATAAGCGCAACTGCTTCAGGATCTTTGTTGCAATGAGGTTCTTTTGGCTCTCGTTGTTGACAATGAACTGTAGCGGGGAACCCTTTACCCACATATGGGAGTGAAAGAGATGCTCCTCATCCTCTGGATCTTTGGGTTCCTCCTTCTAGATCTTCATGGTCGCAACAATGACATTAGGCTTCACATCAATAATCTGCTTTCCTTTGTCATTCCCCTTTTTGGGTTCTGACTCAGAGTCAGAACATGCATCTGATTCCGAAGCCTTCAGCTTGGCCACGAGTGACTGCTTGCCCTGACACTCACTTGTGTTGTGAGTGGAGCTCTTTGGAACTCACACCACTTTCCCGTGTCCTTCTTCAGCTTCGCAGTGTAGTCCTTTGCTTTTGGCTTTGGTGAGTTGTCTTGGGTCATACCGCCTTGGCTTTGTCCTTTTTTCTGTGGTTTGGGGGCATATTTCCCTTGCTTTGGATTTGCAGATCCAAAGTATCACTTCTTCTGTTTAAACTTATCGATCTTGACAGTGTATTGGTACATCGTGCCAAGTGAGGAGATGTCTAGGAACTCCATCTCATCCTGGATGTATCTATGTAGGCAACCACGATACTTGAGTACCAAATGTTTCTCAGAATCCTTAATACCCAACTTCGTGCGAAGGGTATGAAAAACAATGGTAAACTCTGGCACATCTTGGTCCCTTCCCTGCCACAGTGTGGTCCACTTTATGTATTTTTCCCAGGCTAATCCAAGAAAAAAAGGTGTGACAATCTAACAAAGTTCCAAAATATATTAAGTTTGTAGAGACTAACTCAAGGATATATTACTAAAATCTAGTACTCCTCAGGGTTGTTTGAAACACAATGAAAATTAAAATTGGTACCATCGAGTAAGGCATAACCAGATATCTATTTTTCTTAGTTTTGAATTTTCCATCATGCGTAGCCAAAGTGCTAAATATGTAACCATTTCTAGTATTGCAAAATTTTCATGGAAACTAAGTTAAGGATATTGTACCGAAAATTGTTACTTTTTGGGCTATTTCAAACAACTAAAAACTAAAATAAGTACCATAAGGTAAGACATGCTAAGGTGATTTTTTTATCAATTTTGTGGAAATTTCAAACAACTTAAAGTTAAAATTAGTACCATAAGGTAATACATACTAAGGTGGATTTTTTTGGTTAGTTTTCACTTGTTTTGAATTTCCCATCGAGCATAGATGAAGGGCTAAGCATGAAATATCATTTCTTGTATTTTTAGAGAACAAATTATTTTGTTCTTGTTTTGAAAAAAGAGCATAAAATGCTGAGGGGACCCACTCAATAATAAAAAAGAACCTAAAAGAATAAAATAAAGGATGCATCTGAGGATGGTAACAACTAATTGTGAACACACCATAAAAAGATATGTATGCTTATCATACCTTGACAGTAAAAGTAGTTGTGAGAAATGGGAATAGATTCTCTTCAACTCAATATCAAATTGGATAGTGAAATGATTAAAAGAAATACAACCCAAAGGATATACCAACTATGTAGCTCTTGTTGATACAAAAAAGAAGAACATTTTATCATAATGCTTAAATGCAACACATTAACTTATTTTATCATAATGCTTCATTGCAACACATTAACTCATTTTATCATAATGCTTCAATGCAACACATTAACTCATTTTATCATAATCCTTCAATGCAACACATTAACTATTAAATATGAAAACATAACAAAATTCCAGGTTATGCCATGTAAGGGAAATATGTAGTCATGGCATAGAAATTTTTGTTACAGGTAATCAACGATCAAAGATAAAAGTTGAACTAACTTATAACACTATGTGGAAAATTGTGTGAAATTACCAAACATTTTACTTTATCTATATAGTAAAAGGTTTGAAATTATTTGTAACCTATCATGCCTCAATCTTGCATAGTATCAACCTAATAGCATTGTATGGAAGGATATTTGTTACCATGGAGTTTTATAAATTATAAGGGAAATCATTAATAAATTAAAGATGTTGCTTCGAGCTGATAATGTAGCTTAGTTGTTCATTTTAATTCAAACAACTATCATTTAGAATACATGAATCCCCCAAACATGAGGAAAATACTAACAAACAAGAAATCTTCACCGATTATGAAAAACGAAGCGAGAATATATACCTAAACCAACATTCTTCCTATAACCAATTGAGCTCATTTCCTTAATATCAATGTCTACAGTGAGCATTGAGTACCACAATAGTTTTCATGAATATTAAATAGGAACACACAATCAAGTTAGTTCAATGGGATCTTAACTTAAGCACATGTAATGTTCATGGTGAAATGAATACTTTGAGAAAACTATTAAGCACATACCTAAGATCAAATCAAAATGTGGGTAGGAAAAAAAATCATAGGTTTCAGGAAGACATATCAAATTGCGACATTAAGAATAGTAGCCATGCAAAAGAGGGAAAGATCACCTACTGAAAAAATGTTCAAGTCTTTTATAGTGTGCACATATGCAGATAAAACAAATGATAAGCAATAGCTGCTTTAATAATAACAGATTATGATATTTATCATAGTTAAACTTTGCATCGATAAATTCTCACAAATGGTTTGAAAAAACAATGTGTGACAGGTAGTTATGGAAGGAGAGATGTTGGGAGCACTCCTTGAGACTGATGTAGGTATGGAAGGAGATATTTTGGGAGCACTCCTTGTGGCATATGTACATCAAAAAAATTGCATCAGATGGCAGAGCAGTGAAAGTTGTTGATTCAAAACTAACTACCTATGAACGAGGACATGATCCAGTGATACATCGAGGATGGCGTAAAATTTAAGGGGGGGACTATGTAACTCCCTTCCCTTGTGTAATACATTATTGTAAACCTTAGCTAAGTTAGATCTAGGTGTGATATCCTCTTTTGTGTATTAAATGTTTGTAAAACTAAGATGAGCAAAGCTAGGGTTAAACTATTATACACCTAAGATGAGGAAATATAGGTGATATGTAATAAGAAAAGAAAATGTATTATTAAATAGATTAATAAAATAAATCACTTGAAGGGTAGAGCACCAGTAGAGAGGAGATTCTTGCCAAATCCCATGAGGAATGGGATAGAAATGAATCTTTAATGATAAACTTTTAGATATGATTCTAGATAAGCATGGATGGAGTGGATATCCATCTGATGGATGGGAGATAAAGATCCACACTTAAGGAGTTGGACAAAGATAATTATAGTGTGTTGATATTAATGATTTTCATAATGTATCCTTGAATTCATTACTATGCAATGGTCATATAATAGTGTTAAGATAGTTATTATATCTAATATCAAGTGGAAAATCTGGTGCATGTAGAAATTAAACAATAAAAAATGCGGTATATCTATGTTCATGCTTCTATGAAGTAATCAAGGTACCGACAAGTTAGAATGAGTAATCTCGTTATGCATAAGGATTATTCCATTGATTGTATTGAAGAGATCTTGTTGAAGAGTATGCCTAAGAGTATTAGTGTGGTTCATTGCTCTCAATTTAATTCCATTCTTAAGAGTACTAGAGAAAGTTGTCGGAATAATAACCATTCGCATGATAATAAGGTATGTGGAATCATACTTGCGACTTAACCAAGTTATGAATGGAAGTCTAATATGCTTAATATTCATCCAATATATAAGATTTATTGAGGAAATAAAAAGATCACATCAATGACCGATGTTTAGGGTTATTCAATTTTATTTGAAATTGGTATGAATGTTTGAATGATAGTGTTCATATAATAACTAAAATTAATGTACAAGTAAATACAGTCAAAATCTAACTATAATAGAGACACATTTTTTAAGTTAATGGAGCCTAACAGTGAAAGTTTTTGGTAGGCCATGGAGGTACGTTACATGGCTTGTCCAGTAGTTGGGATGACTTTTTCAAATGCCATAATGTATAGTGAGTATCAAAAAATCCATTTAACCTCAAATTTGAGGGGTTAGGAGTGCCATATACAATTGGAAATATCTTGGCATCATCTTTCTAACCATATATCTTATGCTCCCATTTGAGCTCGGTATTTTGAGAAAGTAAACCTTCAAAGATACGGTATCTAAATGGGGTCTCATTCTAGTTTTTTTGGGTCATATTGAAAAATATTTTATATCTCCTCATTCCTATGGAATTAGAGGGAGTGCCATATACCATTAGAAAAGTATCATAATATCCTATTTGACTATGTAATATCCTCTTTCATTTGGACAACCTTTCACATCAATAACAACAATTTTCAACACTGATAACTTCTAAGTTAAGAAAATGAAGAATATTCTATAATACATGTGTTTCGATGTCCATATGAGTGAGCTAGTAATAGGTCTAGTTTTATGGTGATTGGCTTGCAAATACCCATTAGATGAAATTTCAAATGTCAGTTGAACGATATTATCCTTATTCATGTTCCAATTTTCTTTCTTCCATTTGGTTTTTCCATTTGATGGGAAATATATTTGTTATAACTCTGGACACTAGTACAAGTAACCTGTCTACCATAACACTAATACCAATATTACTTGTCATGATTTGGCCTTGCTTTCCTCCACCCGAAGTTACCAAACCTTATATGCACTACAATATTCATATTATCTAAACCCTTATCGAACTCATGGATTCCATGCTGAAGAAAAGCAAAATCCTATGTCATATGTGCATTGTAACCTAAAGGTATAATCTAGTGGAGGAAACAAACACATTAATTTGAAAAAAAGAAGAAAATAAGCATGAAAGGGAGAGATATTGGCCTCTAAAGGTTGGGTGAAGCAAATATGGTGATGTGAAGCATTCGATCTTAAAATGAAACATGGACCTACAATGTAGGGCCTCAGAATAAAACAGTCATGTCTAGTGATTCTCAACAACATAAGGCCCACCAGGCTTGTTGCTATGCTACCTCTTGATGACATTGATCCCACTCCAAAATTGTACACCCCTTGGATTTAAGCTCATTTGTGAAGAATTCCTAATGATGGTGCTAAATTATTTTTCCTCCTCATTTTCACTCCACACATACTTGGCTACCACCCTTGAATGTTGAGCAAGTGCTCAATATTTAGCTCAAAAATAATTTTTCTCAGAATGGTTCGAAACATAAACGAGCACGTCATTCTCGACAAAGTTATCCCAACGCAACTCATTTCACTGAAATCCAAGTTCGTATGAGGAAGACATCATGTTGTGTCTTCTTTACGAAGCAGAATAAATCTAAAATAAAATGCACAATCAGATGTTCGTACTACTAACATGGCACGTGAGTGCGCAAGGTCAACAGTGGTCAAAGGTCCAATTAGGCATTTACAAGCGTCATATTTTGGTTGGTTATCAAATGTGGTGACTTGGCATGATTTTTTTGGTTAATGGAGGACCAACGAGGAGGAGAAAAGTGGCAAGCTTGGAGGCCACCACATGTCCCTCCCCAAAGGTTGACTCAAAATGCACTGTAAAAATATTTTTTGGCAGACTCGGGGGTTAAAACCAAGACTTGCACCAAACAAACATAACACATTTTCATTACACCACCGCATTACAACTTAACTATTATGTTTACCACACCTATTTAAAGTTTAATGTAATGTGATTTTAGGGTTTAGGTTTTAGGGTTTAGGGTTTAGGGTTTAGGGTTTATGATTTAGGGTTGAGGGTATAGGATTTGTAACACTTCAGTAAATGCTTTTAATAAAATCTTAAATAAAAGTTACAAAACACTTTTTAAGATGTCATAAAATTCCTAGGTTTTAGTGTTTAGGGTATATTTTTTGCAATTTAGGGTTTAAGATTTATAATGCTTTATCAAACGATTTTAATAAAAATTTAAATAAAAGTTACAAAATAATTTTTAAAATGTTATAGAATGCGTTGGGTTTAAAGTTTACAGTTTAGGATGGAGGGTTTAGGATTTAGGGTTTGGCATTTAAAATATTATAAAATGATTAGGGTTTAGTGTTTGTAGCACTTCAGTAATGCTTCTAATAAGCACTTAGAAAAAGATTACAAAATGCTTGTTAAAATGTTATAGAATTCTTAGGATTTAGTGCGTAGGGTTTAAAATGTTATAAAATGATTAAGGTTTAGGGTCTATAGCAATTTAGTAAATTCTTTTAATAAAAACTTAAGTAAAAATTACAATACACTTTTCAAAATGTTATAAAATGCTTTAGTTTTAAGGTATACTATTTAGCTTAGGGATTGTGGTTTATCGTTTATGGCTTAGGTTTTATAACTCTTTATTAAATTATTTTAATCAACACTTAATTAAAAGTTACAAAACACTTTTTAAAATGTTGTAAATTGCTTAGGATTTAGGGTTTAGGAATTGGTGTTTAGGGTTTAGGGTTTATAACACTTCAGTAAATGGTTTTACTAAACACTTCAATAAAAGTTAAAAAACTCTTTTTAAAATGTTATAAAATTCTTATGTTTTAGGGTATAAGGTTTGGTGTTTAGGTTTTAGGGTTTAGGGTTTAGGATTTATTAAAATGTTAAGAAATTATTACTGTTTAGGATTGAGGGTTTGGGTTTAGCATTTAGGGTTCAGGGTCTAGGGATTATAACACTTTACTAAATGACTTTAACAAACACATAAATACAAAATAAAAATTACTTTTTAAAATGTTATAAAATGCTTAGGGTTTATGGTTTACAGTTTTGGGTTTAAGGTTTAAGGTTGGCAGTTTAGGGTTTGGGGTTTAGGGTTTAGGGTTTAGGGTTTGGGGTTTACTTTTTAGATTTTAGGGTTTACAATTTATAACAACTTAGTAAATTCTTTTAATAAACAATTAGATGAAAGTTCTAAAATGATTTTTAAAGCATTATAAAATGCTTACAAAATGCTTTTTAAAATGTTATGAAATTCTTAGGGTTTCAGATTTAGGGTTTGGAGTTAGCGTTTAACGTTTAGGGCTTATAAAACTTTAGTAAATTATTTTAATAAACACTCAAATAAAAGATAAAAATTACTTTTTAAAATCTTATAAACTTCTTAGTGTTTACTGTTTACGGTTTGGGGTTTAGGGTTTAAGGTTGGGGTTTACAGTTTAGGGTTTGCGGTTAAGGTTTTGGGGTTTAGGGTTTAAGGTTTAGCTTTTATAACACTTTACTAAATGATTTTAATAAACACTTAATAAAAAGTAAAAAAACACTTCTTAAAATGTTATAAAATGCATAGGAATTAGGGTTTAGGGTTTAGGGTATAGTGTTTAAGGTTAACGGTTTAATGTTTATAAGATTTAGGTAAATGATTTTAATAAACACTTAGATAAAAGTGACGAAACACTTTCTAAAATGTTATAAAATGATTAAGGTTTAGAATTCAGGGATTAGTGTTTAGCAGTTTAAGTTTAGGGTTTAGAATTCACGGATTAGGGTTTAGTAGTTTAAGTTTAGGGTTTAGGGTTTACGGTGTAGGGTTTGAGGTTTTTGGTTTAGGGTTTAGGGTTTAAGGTTTAGGTTTTAGGGTTTAGGGGTTAGGGTTTATAAAACTTTAGTAAATTCTTTAGGGTTTAGTGTTTAGGGGTTAATGTTTAGTGTTTAGGGTTTAGGGACACTTTAGTAAATGATTTTAATAAGCAATTTAAAAAAAGGTTACAAAATGCTTGCTAAAATGTTATAAAATTCTTAGGATATAAGCTTTAGGGTTTATAACACTTTAGTAAATTCTTTTAATAAACAATTTAAAAAAAGTTATAAAACGTTCATTTAAATGTTAGAACATGCTTAGGGTTTAGGGTTAAAAATGTTATAAAATTCTTAGGGTTTAGGGTTTTAAAAAGTTACAAAACTCTTGATAAAATGTAACAAAATTCCTAGGTTTTAGGGTTTATAACAATTTAGTAAGTGCTTTTAATAAACACTTAAAAAAGGTTACAAAACACTTTTTAAAATGTTATAAAATACTTAGGGTTTAGGGTTTTAGTTTGGGTTTTTAATTGTTAGAAAATGATTAGGGTTTAGGGTTTGGAGTGTGGGTTTTAGGGTTTAGGTTTTCAGGCTTAGGGTTTAGGGTTTATAATACTTTATTAAATGGTTTTAATAAACAATTAAATTAAAGTCACAAAACACTTTTAAAATGGTCCTAAAATCCTTAGAGGTTTAGCGTTTAGGGTTTAGGGTTTACTATTTATAAGACCTTAGTAAATGCTTTTAGGTTCTAGGCTTTAGGCTTTAAGCATTAGGATATAGGCTTTGGGGTTTCGGGTCTAGGATTTAGGGTTTATAGCACTTTAGAAAATTCTTTTAGTAAACACTTAAATAAAAATTCCATATCACTTTTTAAAATGTTATAAAATTCTTAGTCTTTAGGGTTTAGAGTTGAGGGTTTGGGGTTTAGGATTTGGGATTTAGGGTTTACGGTTTACGGTTTATAACACTTTAGTAAATGGTTTTAATAAACACTTGAATAAAATTTTCAAAACACTTTATAAAATGTTAGGGTTTGGGGGTTTAGGGTTTGGGGGTTTAGGGTTTATTAGGGTTTAGTTTTTGGGGTTTATAAAACTTTAGTAAATGCTTTTAATAAACACTTAAGTAAAATTTAAAAACACTTTTTAAAATGTTATGAAATGCTTAGTGTTTAGGTTTGGGGTTTATAACACTTTTAGTAAGTGCATTTAGAAAACACTTAAAAAGTGTTACAAAAATCTTTTTAAAATGTTATAAAATGCTTAGGGTTTAGGGTTTAGGATGTAGGGTTTGGGTTTAAGGTTTAGGGTTTATAACGTTTTGGTAAATTATTTTAATAAACACTTAAACAAAAGTTACAAAGTCATTTTTAAGAGGTTATAAAATGCTTAGGGTTTAGGATTTGGGCTTTAAAATGTTAAAAAGTGCTTAGGGTTTAGGGTTTAGGGTTTATAACACTTTAGTATATTCTTGTAAGAAACACTTAAAAAATGTAACAAAATGCTTGTTAAAATGTTATAAAATAATTGGGGATTAGAGTTTAGGTCTTAGGGTTTAGTGTTAGGGTTTAAATTGTTATAAATTGCTTAGGTTTTAGGGTTTATAAAAGCTTAGTAATTTATTTTAATAAACACCTAAAAAAAGTTACAAAAAGCTTGTTAAAATGTTATTAAATTCTTAGGGTTTATGGTATAGGGTTTAAAATGCTATAAAATGCTTAGCGTTTAGGGTTTATAACACTTCCATAAATGATTTTTATAAACGCTTAAAAAGAGTTAGAAAAGGATTTTTAAATGTTATAAAATTTTTAGGGTTTAGTGTTTAGGGTTTAGGGTTTAAATTGTTATTAAACCCTTACGGTTTAGGATTTATAACACTTAAAAAAAATATAAAACACTTATTCAACTGTATAAAATGTTTAGGGTTTATGGTTTAGGGACATTTTAGTAAATGCTTTTAATAATAAAAAAATCAAAAGTTACAAAATGCTTGTTGAAATGTTGTAAAATTCTTAGGATTTGGGGTTTAGGATTTAGGGTTTATGACACTTTAGTAAATGCTTAGGGTTTAGGGTTAAAAACATTATAAAATTCTTATTGTTTAGGGTTTAGGGTTTTAAAAAGTTAAAAAATGCTTGATAAAATGTAATAAAATGCCTATTTTATGGTTTATAACACTTTCGTAAATTCTTTTAATAAACACATAAAAATTAGGTTACAAAATGCTTATTAAAATGTCATGAAATAGTTAGGTTTTAGGGTTTAAGATTTGAGTTTTAAAATGTTATAAAATTATTAGGGTTTAGAGTTTGGGGTGTAGGGTTTAGGGTTTAGGGTTTAGGGTTTATAATGCCTTAATAAATTATTTTAATAAACACTTACATAAAATTTACAAAATTGTTTTAAAAATGTTATAAAATGCTTAGGGTTTATGATTTATGGTTAATGGTTTAATGTTTAGGGTTTATGGCACTTCAATAAATCCTTTTAATAAACACTTAAATAAAAGTTACAAAATACATTTTAAGAGTTATAAAATCCTCAGGGTTTACAGTTTCATGTTTAGGGTTTAGGGTTTAGTGTTTATAACACTTTATTAAATGCGTTTAATAAACACTTAAGTCAAAATTACAAAACAATTTATAAAATATTATAAATCACTTATGGTTTAGGGTTTAGAAGACCTTAGTAAATGATTTTAGGGTTTATGATTTAGGCTTTAAAAAGTAGGCTATAGGGTTTAGGGTTTTAAGTTTAGGGTTTAGGGTTTATAATAATTTAGTAAATTACTTTAATAAACACGTAAATAAAAGTTATTGAACACTCTTTAAAATGTTATAAAATTCTTAGTGTTTTAGATTTAGAGTTTAGGGTTTGGGTTTAGGGTTTGGGATTTAGGGTTTAGAGTTTAGGTTTTATGGTTTATAACAATTTTTAAAATGATTTCACTAAAAACTTCAATAAAAGTTACAAAATAATTTTTAAAATGTTATTAAATTCTTAGTGTTTAGGGTTTAGGGTTTCAGGTTTAGAATTTAAGGTTTATAACACTTTAGCAAATTATTATAATAAACACCTAAATAAAAGTTACAAAACACTTTTTAAAATGTTATAAAATTCATAGGGTTTGGTGTTTAGGGTTTGGATTTTAGATTTTATGGTTTACAATTTAGGATTTATAACACTTTAGTAAATGATTTTAATAAACAATTAATAAAAGTTGCAAAATGCTTTTTAAAATGTTATAAAATGCTAAGGGTTTATGGTTTGACATTTAGGTTTTAGATTTTAGCATTTAGGATTTAGGGTTTATAACACTTTAATAATTGCTTTCAATAAACACTTAAATAATTTTTACATAACACTTTTTCAAATGTTATAAAATACTTAGGGTTTAGGGTTTAGGGTTTATGATGCAGGAGCATCCAACTCAGGGAAGGACATGGTGGGAGTTTGTCTTGTTCAAAAAAAATTGAGTTTCATTAGTTTTCTTATTTTCTATGAATGGTTGTCTCAGACAATGACAATGGTTGCTTAAGTAATTCTTTTTTTTCCTCTTAGTATTATTTAGAATTTCTTTTAATTTACAAAGCAAGAAAAGACAATTATTCAGGAATAGTTTTAACGTAACCATTGGCAGTTCTGATAGGTGCCTAATATTCTCTACGAAACAAAGGAAGAAACAATGGATGTAATATTTTTTTCACATCATAGAAGAAATACAGAGAAAACATAGAAATATTTTCTGAATACAAGAACGTTTGAAACCATTCATACTATGGTCCTAAACTTCCTATTTTATACTGTAGAAACTACTTCCTTTTTTCCCATCAACAAAGCTAAAAATACACAGGTGAACAACAAGCATAAAGGTGAGGAGAGCTATCAGACAAACCACAGTGCCAACAGAGCGAAGATACAAATGGGCCAAGCAAGCTATTATTACAAAGACAAGCTTTAGGTACGAAATCAAACACGTTCCAAATTTCCATTGTAGAATGTAAACAAATGAATTTCCAATAAAAATACCATCATAAATATATATATATATATAT
>APFE030090447.1:0-22379 GCA_000404065.3 Pinus taeda
ATACCTGTAGGTATGCTCTAAACACCCCCAGCACAGTTGTTCGCTTTATCATCATTTTCTCCAGAGAAATCATAGTGATATCACGTACTAGTGTCTTGTTTGCAAGAATATGTCCCTCCAAAGTCCTTGTTGTCTTCATCTTTCTGTGTGCTAGTGGCTGCTCCTAGACACGCAGTCCCTTAAGTTGAATTGATGTTATGGTCAGGTCCATATGTTCGCGTGTCTCTACTTCCCCTTATATGTCCTGCTCCATCGATATTTCCTCCACAATCTCTTTAGCAGCCACAGTGATAGTCTTTGTTGCTGCCTCAGTCACCTCCCACTGCATGGGTGTTTGCTTTTCATGGCAAGTTCTTTTCATCAACTATGTAATATGCCACTTGAGCTCTTTCTTTCATTGCTGAGCCACAATTTTTTCTAATTCGGCCATGTCTGGAGCACGCCATTCTGGAGGCCATGCTACCATTGCCTAAAAAATTGCATCATCCGTTGCAATGAACAAAAGCTTTACCCATGCTCGAGCAGGATCCTTTCGCACCCAAATATATAGATTATGCGTATCTGCCTTAAATTCAGCCATACTTTGCAATCGGTTGTATACTGTCGGGGATAACTGTGGCTTATGGTTGATTCATGTTTGTATACTTTCCTCCATGAATATCCAAAAGACCTTGATCTCACGAATCCTTGTGGCATCTTTCATAGCCTAGAGTGAATTATACTACACGGCTTTAGGTAGGTCTTTCTCAATGTTGGGAAACTAGCTGACTTTCAGCAACTCTCCTACAACTAGTAATATTGTTAGGAGAAGCCATGCGTAATGGAAAGTCTTACCTTGCTCCTGGGCTTCTCGACAATTTGTAAAAAATACATCATAAAGAAACTCCGCCCAGTTGAACTGAACTCCTTTTGCGCATCATTCCGTGAGTGCAATGACAGAGGCTGGAACCTCATCTACGTGACATTTCGTCATGATCTTACCAGCCAATAACTAGGTGGTGGGGTTCACCCTTTGATCTTTGATGATTACTATTACATACCCTCGCTTCCAATTTTCTAGCTTGTATTTAACCTTCATGGCTTTGACGAGGCCCACATCGCTACTCTTTTTGGCTATATCTGCAGGATTGTTTCCTTTAGTAGGCAACTGGGAGATTTGGTGTATGAGATTAGCCATGATGGGAATTGGTTCCTCTAGCTAGAGATACCCATCATGTACGAGACATAGTAACTATCGGATAATAAAATTTGTGATTGCCGCGTGGTGATAGTGGGGTATCCACCTTAGATTGAGTAATCCCACCTTCGCCACACCTCATAACCACTTTTTCTACAATAATTTCTCCTCGACCAACTGGGGAAACTTCTCACTGTCCGCGAGATCCTAATCTTCAAACTTAATATTCAGTATTTCACCCAATGGTAGACCATCAAACCTTATTTCATCTAGAAGAAGCGGGGTCTAGAGCGTACTCTTCGTAGCCTCTAGGTCCTTCAGAATCTTGGTCGTTCCTTTCCACAGAGAGATATATGATGGTTGCATTATTGCCAAAGGTACTTGGGGAACATTTTCTTCTTCCTCATCTTGTGCTTCAATCTAAGTGATCAGAGCCTGTAGATCTTCCTCATCCTCCTCGAGTTACGTAGTGATTGCCTTACCCTTTTCTGCCATTAACAATTTATTGAATCTCGGTGATGCCCAAACTTTCCCCATAGATTTTTTATCTTTCTGGGGTCACGGCGTATGTGGGGACTTTGGAATCTCTAGGGCAGTTACCACCTCTCCCAGCTGTTCCTGTGTCAGATAGGGTTCTTCCATAAACCTTGGTTTAGTTCTAGGCATGATTTTTATCCTGGATTCACTCGGGCACATATACATGGGTGGCCAGTTAGCATTTTTATAATACCATGTGAATTCAAAATCGACCCTTCCCTCCACTTCTGAGTCATTAACATCTTCTTGGTGGAATATATTTTTATATCTAACTCATAATGCTTGTCTTAATGGCCTGCCACCCGCTCCTCTCAGCCGTAAATCAAACTTCTTGTCATGAATAGTGTTGTCAATGGTCACCTCCCAACCTCTCCATACAACAGTACAACCCTTTATTCGCGAGCGCAATCTAAATGACCTACTGGTTCTGCGTAGAATGCCCTTTCTGTATAGTACTCATGTAGACTTGTTTATAGTCCCATGCCTTCTTTCAACTGCTTGAAGTGCTGAGACTGGGCCCCCTATGGATAGTCAGGTAGTCACACCCCTCGTGCGAGGCTTCCACTTCCCTACTAGCCCAGGCAGTGGGCACTCTTCTTGTACCTTTGAATCTAGTAGCACGTTGCATTTTGTGCTCCCCTGTTTAGTAGGGTGTGGTTGCAACCATGATAGTAGGGTCGCAGCTTGTTCTAGTATTGTAGGATGGCCAACTAGGTCTAGTCCTCTTATTCTCAGACTCACATAGCCCATTTGTGCGACTCCACCTTTTATTTTATTGAATTCCTCATCCAACCTCATCCTTTTCCTCCTTAGCCTTGCCCATTCTTCATCAAGTTCGTGAAGTCTCGAACTGTTGTGCCACATAGCTTCATGTATTTGCCGAATTCCTTTACCCAGGTTAGTCCGAACTACAAGGGCAATGATCGGGGAAATTCTCTCCACTTTCCTAGTTTCATCTAGTCTGAGCATGGATAGGGTCATCTTCACATGCCTCATTTTTTTTATGGTCCTATATGCTAAGAGCCTCTGGTCGAAGGTACCCAAACTGCTTTGTCCTAGTTGTCAAGATTGAGTTCGATGCTAAGAGCCTCTGGTCCATACACGTAGCCACCTTCTACATTCACGACTATTCCATCTAATCTTCCCGTGTGTAATCCACCCTTACATAGTTGTTGCGTGCAACACCTCTTCTTATGCACCGGGCTGCTTCTACTCCATAATTGTAGTCCCTCAATGGTTTATGAATTCCTCCCCATTTGTTGTGTCGTCACTTACTAGTAGTGTCCTTGCTTCAGTTGTCATGCGTCATAGTGATCTGATCATCATATTACAATTTAGCGTTGTTACCTCATGCAATTGGTTCTGCCATCACTCTACCTCTTCATCTGAATCTAACATGCAGGAACTCTCGTGTTCCCATGAGAGTCTTTCATCTGCCATTGGATTCACCTGATCCTAGTCTTGCACTATTAACTGGTAAATGTAGTCTACTTCTTCATCATTGTCCTCCTCATGCACAGGTTCAGTGTAACACGCTCCTTCGACCAGATCTAGTGGAACTATTACATGGAGCAACTCTTTCTCGAATATCATCTTCCGTCTTTTTAAGTTAATGACCACATTTATGACCGTGGCCTAGTCTATTTCTAGCAACACGGGGTATGGATTACTATCATCAACAATTTCTATTACCTCAAAATATGTCTGTGTACTTACACCTTCAATGTCCACTATCACCCCTTGCAACCTTCCCATTGGTAAGATCTTTTGCTGGTTGGCCATTTGTAGTTGGATGGGAGACCACTGCAGTGTGGGCCTTCCTATGCATTCCGAAGTTTGTTTAGGCAACACATTTGCAACTGACCCCAAATCCAATATGACCTAACCCATCTCATATTCACCTATTTGTGTCGTTGATTTCATTTCTCGTCTGATATGAAAAGCATGCTTTCCAAGATCTCAGACCATACGTGGCTCTCTTGACCCTGTGCACCTAGTGATTAGTTCTTGTAGTCCTTTAACTATCTTATTGTCATGTAGCAGCTTCATACATGTCTCTAAAAAGGTAGTAAGCATAGAAGGATCCACTCTCGGCTCAGGTTGATCCTTAATATCTGAATTGGAGTCTCCCATGATGCCCTTTTTGCTTCCTTGAATGTTTCCTTCATGTGTTCTATCTCAGACATAGGTTCCCTTGTATGAATCTTGCAAACCTTCGAATCTTCTTAGGGTAGTTTCCTATTATCTTCCTCCATAGTTGCACCACTTTTGAATACCATATTTACGCTAAGGTCCTCTTCACGTGGTTCAGACCACAACATTTGGATATTTTGAATTGGGGTAGGCTATAGTACCCCTTTCTCATGCATTTGGGTGATCAGCATCAGACAATATACCCTTTCATGATGAAAATAGTCACAATACATACAATATATTCACGTTGGGTTGGTACAATTGTGCGCATAGTGCCCTGACCCTTCACAATTATAATAGATCAATTGTTTGCGCCCACATCTAGGTCCTATTTCTCCTCGTCCTCAACCTCACCCTTGGAAGCCAACCTACGCTATTGTTGTATATGGGTTGGGGCCTTGCGTTTCCATCTGAATTTGATAGGCTGGAGTCCTATCCATCATTAGTTCATTGCTTCGACATGTCCACTCATCGTGACCTACTGATCTACAAAAATTACAATACAGTTGTTGCAGAGTCTAGGTATATTTCTGTAATAGGTAACAATTGTCTGTTGTGTGCTTCCCCCCTACCTGATAAATCACGCACCGAGAGTAGCAGACACACTCAGAATGACCTGCACCTCTGGTCTCAATGGCATCGGTCCCCCTCCTGCCAAATAATTCGCGAATACAGGACAGTGATCCTTATCATGACCTTGGCCCTTACATTTTATACACCACACTTCTTCTCGTGCCTCTGACTGGGGTGTCCTATCCTTCTTCAAACTCTACATCTCTAGGAATAGGTTTTGTAATTATGTGTGGATTTGTTGGACTCCCGACCTAGGATCTTATATTGGTGTTTCATGCAACCTCATCGCTATCTCTAATGCTTCAGCCTGGGTTGAGATCTTCTATTGTGATAGTGTTGTCCTTAGATGCAGTGTCAGAGATGCCATAAACTAGGCATGGTGTTGCACATATGAAAGCATCATATTAGCTTTATGAATCATAATTTTTAGGTGTTGATCCATATCCCATGGTGTCTCACCTAGAGGCATCACAATTTCCCTAAATCCAATGATTGATTGAGTTTCTGATTTTGGTAGACTAAACTCTTTTCTCAACGCATCCTAGATCTCCACTATTCTAGCATTTGGATGATCACTACACTCCTTAATATACCACATCAATGTACAATCCTACAACGTGCTCACAGAAGTAGCATTTTTAATGTTATCATCCATAATTCCTTGGGCTTCCCATACTTCCTTTACCACAAACCAAAACTGGTCGAGTTCCTTGTTTCCTATGCCTCTATACATGGGAAACTTGATCATACTCGCCATTCCAACCCTTGGAGGTGGTGGAGGTGGGGTAGGTGAAGATCGGATGGATGTAGGTGAAGAAGTTGATGGTGTGGATGGGGGCGGTAACTGTGGAATGCGTTGCTTTATCAACTGTACTACACTTCTCGAAGAAAACCCAATGAGCTCCTCCTTGCTTTCCTGTGAAAGTGAAATTAGGGGACTATTCTCTAATCCTTCGATCCCTTGGTAGCCTCTCCCGTTCTGCATTACCCCAAACATCAATCAATTTGCATAACCCATTTTTCACATAACAACATTTTAATCTAGGTGTTCAATGATTTGATGTGCTTACCTCGTAGTCCTTTGAGAAAACATCTTTCGGCTTCGCTGTAGCTGACAATTGTTTCTATCACGATTTCAGTGATAAACCCTCTTATTATCTAATCCAACCAATGATCTACGGTTCACACGTTCTTATCTTTAGATGCCTCTAGCCTGTGCACTAACTCTGGAGTTCACACTATCGGATGATCAAGCTTACACCTTCCTGTGTTGTCTTCTAACCTCGCGATCCACTCATATAGTTCTAACAAGAGGGATGCAAAGAAGATCTCATGGATTTCTGTGTATATGTAGAGATCCAACCACCTTTTCTCAGATATCTATGGCGTTTTTTTTTCCTTCATAATAAACTCGTGAAGCTTATGATCCAACCAATCTTCAATCTCTTTTTTTGTAGGGTTCTAGTGTTCTGACATTAGAAATCCCTTAGGCAGATCCCGATCCCAGCAATGTAACCATTTGTTGGCTTGTTGGGCCCTAACCCATGTTCGAAAGAGTTTTAGCCAAACAAATCCTGCACTACCAACCCTTTTGACAACAATTCATGGAGCGCAGACTGAAGTCTCACCTAAGGTAGTATAGGAGGGTGCTGGAACTAGGTTTCCACACCCTAGGGATGTCTTGATGAGGTCTGGAGAGGTCGCAACATTATCTACACACTTATGCTAGTCCGTGCAGCTATTTGGCCTTCACGAAGATCCGCGATGGGGTGTTTCTTAGATTCTTAGTATTATTGTAGTTATTATAGATCTGCCTTATTATTTAAGGTCTTTAGTCAAACATTTAATAGTTAAACCTAGTGATCACAATCATAAATCTTTAATACACTTCAAAAAACCATAACATAAGCATAAACATTCAGATCTGCGATCAAATACGCAATAATTCAGAAATACTTATCTTTATTGATCTTCTGTTCAATACAATCCAATTCCTCCCTGCGCACATAGCAGTGGGGGTCTGCGCACATAGTTGTAGAGTCTACTCTAACCACTGCCACCCACGACTCAGACTTACAGACTCATATCACTCTTCCTTTCACAATCCCATACACTATATTTTTATCAAAGCTATCCTCCAAAACTACCTTCTAAACCTAGATCCTTGCTCTATTTATACATTCCCATGGTCCGCAAACCATGGGCAAGCCAACACACTCTAGATTAACGTATAACATTTTAGGGCAAACTACCCTTGGACTTAACCCATTACAATTCGCGCTATGTGCATTTCGCGGAACTTTTACCATACTTTTACTCAAAATTGCAGGCTTTGAGCCCCAAAAATATTACACAGGGGATCCGCTGCCCAACAGTTGTAAATTATTCCAAAGTGTAGAGATAGTGCATGAAGTCAGAGGAAGTGCCTAGAATAATTTCACATTCTAGATGAGGTAATTTCCTAATTAATAGGGGCCTAATTCCCAAAGGAATATCGTGAGGAAATAGGAGCTTGGAGGGCTTGAAAGTTGGCTAAGTGTTGGCTAGATTAAGTTAGTCAGTTAGGGAGAGGGATAGACTATACACTTGTAGGGTGTACTCAGGCTTGAGCAAGAATATGTATTTCATCTATATTCTCTAATTAATGAAATATAGACAGTAAGGGGTTTTGAGAAGTTTCTTTCTCCTAATTAAATATTTGTTCATGTGTGATGTTTCCTTTTGCATGTCTATGATTATTGTTCTAGATGGTGAATTAACTTCCGCAGATGAGTAGAGTACCTTCATTTCCTGTGATTTAGAAAATTTTATGAGAATTATTGAATCTACACATTAATTTCTAAATGGTATCAGAGTTAGAATCACTATAGAGCAGACATTTCAAGTTGTCATTGCAGGAGATTCAAATTTTCATATCAGTGTTTCATGTTTTCTTCATGATTGAGAATATGGCTTTCAATGGATTAAGGCTCGATTATGACCTTAAGAGATGCTCAATTTATCTTGCATGGAAGGTACGCATGGAGGTAGTAATGGAGGATAGTGGGTTGAAGGAATTCATTGATAATGATATTCTAAAACCAGTGACGTCTGATGCTAAGGATCTGGCATAATGGAAGAAGTGTGTTTACAGGGAGAGGAGAATCATATTGGAAGGAGTAAGAGACCATATTTTCTCAAATCACTGTGGGAAAGCGACTAGGTATGCAATGTGGAAAGAATTAACAAATTTGTTTAAGAATAGTAGTGACCATAGGATATTGGCACTCAAGGACAAACTTTGAGATATCAAGATGCAGAAGAAAGAGACCATTCTGTAGTACCTAAGCAGGTTCACACAATGTCGTGATGAACTTGGTAAAGTTGGTGTTACTATATAAGAGGAATATTTGGTGAACTTATCCCTTCTAGTCCTTCCCAAGAGTTAGAACAACTACCATGGTTCGGTTAATGGGAGGGAAAAACTACTTAATTGGGAGGGCCTATGATCTAACTTGTCGGAGGAGGAAATAAGGAAGAATAACAGAGACAAGACCTCATCCAAAGAAGAGGGAGAGGACTTTGAATTATTCGGAAAAGGAATGAAGGCCAAGGGGAAGAAGTCCCAAGGTGATGTTAATTCCATCCAAGAGGGAAAAAATAAAGACTTGTCCAAAATCAAGTGCTTTCATTGTCATTAATTCAGTCACTATGCCATGATGTGTCTGCACAGGAAGGAAAAAAAGAGGGAGCCTATGATAGCAGTAGTAGGTGAATTTTAGCTTTAGAGTTTGCGATTAAATTTATTCTCATCACATGGATGGTGAGCACAGTGATGGGGAGCATGTGGTATCTCAACAACGGTGCCTCATTATGATGGGGAATAGAGAATTTTTTGGCGACTTTGAGGGGAAAGAACTCCAGATGAACATCAAGTTTGGAGATGATGCAAGGCATAACATGACCAAAATTGGTACATATACCTTTTAGAGGGATTCAAGATCCCCTCTCATACTCAAGGATGTGATGTTTATTCGCAGTCTAAATAATAATCTTATCTCTATTGCAGTTTGAGAAGACGGTGGTTACGATGTGATCTTCAGCAAAGGAAAGGAATTCTTGAGACACATATCCATGGGATAGGTGAAGCAAATCAATATTTCATTCAAGAACCTGTATGCACTTGAGGTAGAAGATGCATGCAAAGCCTTTAGGAGCAAGGTCAAGACTAAAGATGTGGTCGTTGAGAGGGAGCATGTTAGACCTCTCAACATGAAGCCTTAGAAGAAGCCTCAAGAATTTGTGGAGTGAACATAAATGGAGAAGTAGAGGGGAGGGAGAGTGGAGACATCCACTCAAGAAGAGATCTCCAGTAGTGGGAGAGTTCAAGCCAAGTGGGCAGAGGGCAACTATAACTCCGAGAGTGAGGTGGAGCGATGCACATCCTTAGTCCAAGGATTGCATAAATTCAATCACAGTCCATTGAGGCATTCTCCTAATGGATCATTAGTCAAATATTGAGGAGTGCAGAGGAGTTTTGACAGTAGAGTAGGAGGCTCAATAGCAGAGTCAGCAGCAACACAATTTTTCCAGTGTTGTTTTTTTATTCATCTAAGTTGCATATGTTGCAATATTAGAAACATTAGTGAGACATGCTGCATGTTGTAAATTATAAAGGTGTAGGATAGGGGTGGTTGATAATCCATTTCTTGCTGAGACGGGGTGTTGAAAACACAGCAAAAAGTCTCAATTTTTATTTTTGCGTTAATTAAAACTAAGGAAATTTGAAATTCAACATCAGCAAACAACTTCAAGGATTTAACTGAGGTGACATAACACTTGTCACTTAGTTAAGAACACTTAGTTGGAGTTAATGACATGAAATTAAATTTACTTGAGTTGATTCCTAAAAAGTAGTTGTCTATCTCAGTTAATTCAATGAAGGGACGTGAGGTTAAGTTGTGTGTAGTGGGTTGCTAAATTTTAGGAGCCTAGCTTGAGTTAATTTCAGTTGTAGCAATTTAATTTAGTTAAATTAAGTTATGGTAGTTAAAATAGTTCTAACTGTTGGAGGAACTAGTGGAAGGTTAGGTCATGGAACTGGAACTTCAACCACACTCAACGATCATCTAGACAACTAATCAACCAACCTAAATTAACTCATGCATGCATAGAATTCGAGTTACCCAGTTGAGATGAAGATTCCAAGGAAGTGTAATATTAGTTGTAGATTGTTTTGGAGTGTATAGATGGCACATGTAGTCAAAGGAAGGACCTGGAAGAATTGCACAATCTAGATTAGGTAATTTCCTAATTAATAGGGGCCTAATTACCAGAGGAATGATGGAAGGAAATAGGAGCTTGGAGGGCTTGAAATTTGGCTAGGTGTTGGTCAGAGTGAGTCAGTCACGCAGAGGGATAGACTATAAACTTGTAGGGTGTTCTAAGGCTTGAGCAAGCATACGTATTTCATCTCTATTCTCTGATTAATGCAATCGAGATAGTGAGTCATTTTGAGTAGTTGCTTTCCCCTAGATAAATCTTTGTTCATGTGTGATGTTTCATTTTGCATGTCTATGTTATTCTAGATGGTGAATTAACTTTCTTGTATCAGTAGAGTAGCTTCATGTCTTGCGATTTAGCAAATTGCATGAGCAATATTGAATCTACACATTAATCTCTACATATTTAGAGTAGTAAATGCCTCCAACTATGTATTATTTGAATGGAATAGTAACCCATCTTGCTCGACCTCCCTACTTTAAACAATGGATTGTATTATTTAAAGCATAATATAAAATTGGAACACATGGTGGCACAATGGATTTTGGGAAAGAGATAAATGGAAAAGAACATGTGGATCTTGGTTACATTATAAAGTTCTTGACAAATGTGATAGTAGAGAAATATAAAAGATGGGGCTTGCTTACATTAGAAAATTCTTTTCATACATGGTAGTAGAGAATGATAGATTTACAACCATCCTAGACCATGGATGAATCAAGCAAAAAATGTGATAACACAATTGTAGAATGCTTCTACATCTCAAAAACCATTTTAATAAGTTACACCCAAAATTTCCATTCCTTCAATTAAATGGCATATATTTCCCATGCCTTTGAATTTAGTCTCTAATTGAATTTTTTTTTTGGGAGAAGAAAAGGTATAGATACACCACATTCCAAATTCTTGTGTGAAGTATTTCACAAATTTTCATATTAATGCTTGAACTTTATGGATAAAAAAATTATGACAAGCTTTGAAAAGTCCAACATTTCAAGTGGACACTCCACCTATCAATAATTTGAGTGTCTCCACTATTGAGCATTAGTAGACTAATATCTCTTTTAATATAAGTATTTATCTTATGGTCTTAAATGAAAGATGTTGGAAAGTTTTATAATCGTTAACAGGAACCCTATTCTTGCAGTTGTCATCAACAATTTTTGTTGATCTCTCGTGGGATCCAGATCAGGATAGGCCTCCCTCTTTCTCCTCACGATGAAGTAAAGGTATTCAATGCTTTGGTGGCTTCATTAAGAAAATTAAGTTGGAAAATATCCCCTTTGTCACTCTCCTTCTAGGATTTCATAGGACTTTATTATCATTCTTTGATAGATTCCTTGTAGGTAAATTTATGGGAATGTGGCCATCTCCGAAGGCCATAGAGGAATGGTCTGAAAATTCCTAGAAATCAATGATGAAAGGAAACCTCAAAATCTATGCTTTGGGTACTGGGTTTTTTTAATTCTTCTTTGCATATAAAGAGGAAACTGATGCTATTTTTGGAAATGGACCATATTATTTTGGATCCAGAGGCATGTACTTGAATGTATGGTCTATAGATTTTGACCCAGATGATGACATCCCAAATTAATTTCTTGTGTGGATTAAACTTTTGATACTAATTCTTGTATGTTGGAGTGATGATTGTTTGAAGGCAACTAGAAGTGGGTTAGGTCATTATTTGGATCATGTTGAATGAAAAGGTCAGTAGTTCACATGCACAAATATGTGTGTAGGGGTATTCTTAGAGAAAGGATCACCCTCAGAGATCAACATGACACAAGGGAAATGGAGCCATCACTAGGTTCTTGATTATGAGAAGATGTCTTTCAAGTGTAGAATATGCGATGAGTATGGACATTTGAAAGGGATTGCAAGAAATATCAATATGCGAAAGTGGATGAAGCAACCACATCCTAATACGAGTAATGGAAGACTCAGAAAAGGGGTTTAAATAGAGGAAAATGAGTCTCAAATTAAAACCCTTATGGGGAAAAAGAAATGAGGCCTTGTCTTCAGCTAATCCTTATAAGGTCCTACAAACTCAACAAGAAACGAAGAAATAAGACACAATAAAAGGGGAATAAGTGTCAAGTAATTAAGAAGAAAATACTAAGGAAGAAGAAAAGGCCAAGGATGAAGAGAAGGAAATCCAAGATGTAGTCCCCACAAATGATGTAAACCCAAAAAATAAGTAACAAACCCAAATATATCAAATCATTCAGGACCCACTAGAAATTTAAAATTAGGAGCAAGGGATGGAAGAGGTGATCATGGACAACCAATTAAAAGAGGTGGGACTAGAGGAAGCCATGACAAGAAGTGAGGCGGAGAAAATGGGAAGCATGCCCACAATTCCAAAAGAATAAAAGGCTTGCACTGGGAAAGTATAAACTAGACAGGCAAAAAAGAAATTGATGAATTGGGAAGATGATAAAAGCAATCAAGAAATCAGAAATTCTAAAAGAGGACAAGTGAGATACTGATCCAGGTGGATCTTGGTGGCCACCTACCAAGTCCACCTGGACCCCCACCATTGTTTCTCTCAGCATTTTTAGTTTCCTTAACTGTAGCACAACTTATTTTTTTTAGCAGTTTTTTGGGTCCTGAACTTCCGGAGCCATTTTGAGGCCCTAAATGACATTTTTTGGGAAATTTGGGGGCAACATTGGTCCATGGACCAATGTTTCCCTTCCCAAAGTGGTAGTGCATGGGTAGATCTTTCTAAGGAGCTATTGTAAGTGTCAAACGAAGATTATATTCCAAAGTTATGACCCCAGGAAGTTGATGTACCAATTTACCCAAACGAGGCCCACCGTTTGGCGCTTCATCCTCTAGGGTTAGGTTTTGGAATGTTAAGGGCTTTGCATTGTTTCTCAACAATAAATAGGCCTTCAAGCTTCATTGCAACACAGTTGAGAGGCATGTAGCCACCACATATCTTCTCAGAGATAAGCTACCATCGCCCTAGCTAGTTTATTTCCATTACTGTTTGTAAGCATATTTCAGTATTTTACATTAATGAAATGAAGTATTATTTCCACTGCATATCTGTGTTTATGGTTATCTCTGTAATTTGTTGGCCTGTTTAAGTCTAAATCAGTGGTATCAGAGCGGTCTACTTTTTCTCTGTTTTTCTTTGCATCTCCCCAACGAGGTCGGGATATGATTTAGGGCTTGAATTGGTCGAACCTTTGCAAGACCAGCCTCGTAAATCCTGATGGCCTCACATGGTGGATGAGAAGAAAGACGAGGGGGCAAGAGATCCTATCAAAATCTTACTCGAAGAAGCCCTCGTGCAACAACAGAACACAATGATGGACAACTTTACCTAGATCCTTCAACGGCTACCCAGAAGTGATGGATCGGCTTCCAGCAGCTACTCTAGAAATGCCACACCCTTTAAGGTACAAGTTAATTTTGAAATCCCCATATTCGAGGGTCAGATAGACATAGATGCCATAGATAAATGGTTAAATTTGCTAGAGGGTTATTTTTCTAGTCAGGAAAAGATTGTTTTCGCTCTTCTCAAAGCAGCCCCCCACGTCAAGGACTGGTGGGAAACCTACTTTGAGCAGAAGGATGAATTTACCAACTCACTATTTTCAGTCGCAGCCACCTAGAATTCATTCCGGGGTACCATCAAGGAGCAGTACTACCCTGTCGGAAGCTATGAGGATGAATACATAAAGTAGACCATGCTACGGTAGGGAAGGGACCAAGACATGCTAGAGTTCACCAATCTTTTCCATACCCTTTGCACAAAGTTGGGTATCAAGGATTCATAACAGCATTTGATACTCAAATACCGTGGTTGCCTGCACAAGCACATCTAGGAAGAAATAGAATTCCTGAACATCTCCTCGCTTGGCACAACATACTGATATGTTGTCAAGGTTGAGCATAAGTTTAAACAAAAGAAGCAAGACTTTGGGTCTGTGAATCCAAAGCAAGGGAAAGGTGCCCCTAAACCACAGAACAAAGGACAAAGCCAAGGCAGGGTAGCCCAAGACAACCCGCTAAAGCTGCAACCAAAGAACAACGTCGTGAAGCCGAAAAAGGACACAGGAAAATGGTGTGAGTTCCATAAGAGCTCCACTCACAACACAAGTGAGTGTTGGTCCAAGCAGTGATTGGTGGATAAGATAAAGGTTTTAGAATCAGATGCATGTTCTGACTCTAAGTGAGAACCTGACAAGGGGAATGAGAAAGAAAAGTAGATCATTGATGCGGGTCCCAACACCATTGTTGCTACTGCTAAGATCTAGAAAAATGAACCTGAAGATCCAGATGATGAGGAGTGTCTTTTCCACTCCCAGATGTGGGTAAAGGGTTCCCCGCTACAGTTCATTGTCGATTGCCGGAGTCAAAAGAACCTCATCTTGGCAGAGGTTGTGAAGCAGTTGGGCTTACCGACCATAGCACATCCACAACCATACAACATCGGGTGGCTTGACCAAGGATAGGATCTTTGCATGAGCCAGCAGTGTCACCTTCCATACAACATCAAGCCCTTCACGGATGAAGTATTGTGTGACATTGCTCCCCTTGAATTTTGTGATGTATTATTAGGACAACCATACTTGTGGAAGTGACATGCTGTGTATGAATCAAGGCCCCGTGTTGTTATTATTACATTGGGAAATATGTTGTACAAGATACCAGAGGTAGCATCGCCTACCACCATCTCTTTGATTACGGTAAAACAATGCGATAATCTCATTTCCAAAACAAGGAAATTTGATTTCCTGATGATACGCCGTCAAGGAAAGAAGAAGATGGTGGCCACAGCCTCCAGACAGGTCCCTTCTAATGATAACTACAGATGGACAAGGTAGTGGAGGAGTACGAGGACATCTTCACCTCCCCTGCAGGGGTTCCTCTGCACTGTGAGGTCAAGTATTCCATAGATCTGACCCCAGGTGCCTCGCTACCCAATGGACCAATTTATCGGTGATCTATTCTGGAGAACGATGAAATCAAGAAATAGATTCAGGAGCTCCTGCAGAAAGGTCACATTTGTCCGAGTTCATCACCTTGTGGGAGCCCGATCATGTTGGTACAGAAGAAGGATGGGACTTGGATACTCTGTATTGAATATTGGGCGCTAAATAAGATCACTGTCTGTAATAGGTACCCGATCCCATGGATTGATGACCTCTTGGACCAACTAAAGGGGGCGAAATATTTCAGCAAGATCGATCTGAAGTCAGGATATCACCAGGTACCAATCGAACCCTTTGATGTGTGGAAGACGACCTTCAAAGCCAAGGAGGGCCTTTTCGAATGGTTGGTTATGCCCTTCGGATTGACGAATGCTCCTGCAACCTTCATGAGGCTAATGGATGACATCTTGCTGCTGTTCACCAACTCATTTGTAGTGGTATACTTGGATGAGATTCTTCTCTTCAGCCAGAGTTGGGAAGAGCACCTCCACCACATCTGACAGGTTCTCTAAACACTGCGGCAACACAAGTTATGTGCCAATTTGGAGAAATGCACTTTTGGAATGACTGAGGTTCAGTATCTGGGATAAATTATTGATCAACAGGGGGTGCATGTGGATCCATCCAAGATCCAAATCATTTGGGATTGGCCATCTCCAACCACTTTGACAGAGCTCCGTAGCTTTCTAGGTCTTGCCAACTTCTATCGTAGGTTTGTGTTGGGGTTTTCTCATATCACTTGGCCCTTGAGTCAAGTCACCAAGCGAGGAGTGAAAGCAAAATTCTTTTGGTCTGAATCTCACTAGAAGGCATTCATAGAGTTGAAAGATCGCCTCTACACAGCACCAGTGCTCATGTTACCAGATTTACAACAACCATTTTGAGGTTGAGACAAATGCCTCTGACTATGCTATTGGGGTGGTCCTTACTCAACATGGGCATCCAGTGGGATATCATAGTGAAACCCTTTTAGACACAGTCCCGAAGTATCCCACTTATGATAAAGAGATGTATTCCACACCGACCCTTGTAGTTCATATAGATCCAAGGGAAATTTCAAAATGATCGCCATCATAAGTGGTCTACATACCTGCAACAGTTCCACTTCAATATCAAGTATAAGAAGGGAAACACCAATAATGTTGCAGATTGCCTCAGTCGACCATCGATCATGGTGTTAACCATCGTGCTCAACTCTTGTGGGCACGAGACTTCTGATTGGCCACATCTATACAAAAGTAACCCAAAATTCGGCCACACATACCAGACACTCTTGGATGGTCGACATGTTCCAGATTTTTACCTCAAGGATGCCCTATTATGCCACCTGGGTCACCTTTATGTTCCTTCAAGCGAGCATGCCAAGATGATCTGTGAAGCACACTACAGTCAGGATACTGGGCATTTCGGGGTCGATAAAATAGTGGCAATACTGCAAAAGTATTTATATTGGCTGAATCTTCGACAAGATGTTGGGAAGTACATCAAATCATGTACTGCCTATGCCATTGCCAAACTGACCATCAAGAAGCAAGGCCTCTATGCCCTGCTTCCCACCCCTAGCCGACCTTGGGAATCCATCTCCATGGATTACATGCCATGCCTTCCTTCCAATAAGCATGGAAATGACTATGTTTTTGTGGTCGTCAACAGTTTCTCAAAGATGGCCATTATGGCACCCTGCAAGAAGAATATCACAGCAGAAGCCACTGCTAAACTATTCTTTGAACGAGTGTGAGTGCACTTTAGGATCCCACATTCTATCATCTCATATCGGGATAGTCAGTTCCTCAGCACATTTTGGTCGAGTCTCTGGTTAATGCTGGACACCAAACTCATATGTCCATAGCCTTCTATCCTGAAACTAATGGCTAGACACAGGTTGTCGATAGGATGATTGTGCACATTTTGTGCATGTACAACTCAAAGCATCCACGCACATGGGATGAGAGCCTCCCATATGTTCAACATAGCTACAACTGAGCTCTTCATAGCTTGACTCGCCACAACTCTTTTCAGGTGTCCTTAGGATTCCATCCACTATGCCCCATTGATGTGGCCATGCCACTTACAGCTACTCACATAGATTCGACTCATGTCTAGTCTGAAATAGACAAGGAAACTAGTTTCATTGAGCACATCCAACATATTCGCTAGTAGGTCCATGACATTTTGGATAAATCAAATGCCAAGTACAAGCAGCAACATCATCAACATTAGGTGCCACACAAGTTTCAGGTGGGCTACAAAGTATAGTTGCATTTGCAAAAGGAACACTTTATTGGAGCCTATCGGAAACTAAGACCACTCCTATATGGTCCTTACACCATTACTAAGGTTGTGGGAGACAATGCATTTAGCTCAACATTCCCCCATTCCTTGGCCTGCACCCAGTGTTCAATGTGGATCACCTTCTGCCATTCTTTCCACCATTGCTAGACACATCTCACATTGCAGAATAGCTCACACCCACAGAATTAAATCTAGATTGCATGGACAAGCTGCAGTTGATCAGATCATGGACACACAGATCAAGAAAACTCGCCAACAGAATATCCAACTGTATCGATTTGTCAAAGCAGGCCAACTCCTTCACCAGGGCAAGCGGCTCACCAGGGATCAAGTTGAATAAAAATTTCCTCATCTCATGGAGGAACTCAATGCAATGGGGACCATTGCTTCCTAAGGGGGGAGGAATGATCTAGCTGGATCTTGGTGGCCACCTGCCAAGTCCACCTAGACCCCCACCATTGTTTCTCTTAGCATTTTCAGTTTCCCTAATTGTAGCACAACTTACTATTTTTAGCAGTTTTTCGGGTCATGAACTTCCGAAGCCATTTTGAGGCCCTAAACAATGTTTTTGGGAAATTTGGGGGCAACATGGGACCATGGACTGATGTTTCCCTTCCCAAAGTGGTAGTGCTCGGATAAATATTTCTAACAAGCTATTGTACGCGTCAAACAGAGATCGTATGCCAAAGTTACGACCCGGGGAAGTTGATGTACCAATTTACCCAAACGGGGCCCACAGTTTGGTGTTTCATCTTCTAGGGTTAGGTTTTGGAATGTTAAGGGTTTTCCATTGTTTCTCAACAATAAATAGGCCTTCAAGCATCATTGTAACACAATTGAGAGGCATGTAGCCACCACATCTCTTCTTAGAGATAAGATACCATCACCCTAGCTTATTTATTTTCATTACTGTTTGTAAGCATATTTCAGTATTTTACATTAATGAAATGAAGTATTATTTCTGCTGCATATCTGTGTTTATGGTTATCTCTATAATTTGTTGCATTCCTGTTTAAGTCCGGATCAAATACTCTAAGAAGGAAATCAAAGAAGCAAAAGAATAATTAAATAAAAATTTGGGAATTCAATCCCAAATATATGATATCTTCCAGTTAACGCACATTAAACGCCTCTGGTAGATATCAAATAATGAAAGTGGAATGTAAATGCATTTTGTTCTTGGGATTTTTCTCGAAGGTTTTTAGCTAGAACTGGAATGAAAATTTTATAGAGTTGAGGCTTCTGTGATCCATATCAAGTTAATGAGAGATTTTTCGGCAAAAATCACATGAGAAACCATTTGTTGACGCGTTTCGAACCAACTAGTGTGGTTCATCGTCACGACAAGTTGAAGAAACAGATCGAGCTTAGCATGTTAAATAGTCTTAGCAGAGTCTCCAACGACTAAATGAATAACGGCTAATTTTGACTTTAGGACCGAGGTCAAATTATTATTTATTAATTAATATTATTTTGATTTTTAATATTAAATATTAATATTATTTTTATTTATGGAAATAAGTTAAATTAGGTAAAAATATATAAATAAATAATTTCAATGTTAGTTTAAAAAGGCAATTTATTTTTATAAATATTATTTATAATATTATTAATATATATATATATATATATATATATAAAATAAGAGGCCAAAAAATGAGGAGGGGGCCGAACAAACGACTAAGAAGAGAGTGTTGGAATCCAGCGCCTACTGATTTTCCAGCCATCCTCTCTATTGAGATTGCTAGGCCTCTTTTCAATCTCAAGAGCTTCCCTAAATTTCCGATGATGGAAGTGTGAAAACTTAGCAATAACACTAGCCCCCTCAATGCAAACATGATGATTGGTTTTTTCTACACGTTTAGCTAAAGTAGAGGTCTTAACTCTTCTATGCTTAAGGTCAGCTGCGTGCTCACTCATCCTTTGATTAATCCAGCGACTGGTCTCACCAATATAGGGGTTCCCACAGGAGAAGGGGATAATATAAACCCCTTTCATATCCTTGGGGTCAATAGGATCCGTTATTGATCTGAGGGAGGAACGAATGGTGTTAAGGGGCCTAAAGGTCACAGGGACACTATGAATCTTGAGAATCCTTGCAATCTTATCAGTGGTCCCCTCGACAAATGGAAGATGGACTCCTGGAATCTGTTCCTTCGGTCCCTTTTAGACAGAGAATTCTTGGTGGCTTTAAGGAAAGCCTTTTGACCCAAGTATCTACTATAACCATTCTCAACAAAGACATCAAGGAGATGGGATTTTTCTTTCTCAAAACTCTTCTTATCCGAGATCCTTAGGGCCCGAGTAGCAAGGGTATTGAGAACACCCATCCTTTGAGCTCGGAAATGGTGGGAACTGACATGAAGATACTGCTCTGTATGGATTTTCTTTTGAAAAACTTGGTGGGAAAGGGAACCATCACCATTATTAGAAATAAGGATATCAAGGAAAGGGAGGCAACCATCAACTTCCTGCTCCTTAGTGAACTTAATGGTTGAGGATTGATTGTTGAGATGCTCGAAGAAAAGATCTAATTCTTCTTGGCCATGAGACCAGATGACATTGGTGTCATCCACATACCTTATCAAGAGCTTTGGCAATAGCCGGGAAGAACTTAGAGCCTTGGACTCAAAATATTCCATAAAAAGATTAGCAACAATAGGAGAAAGGGGGCATCCCATGGCGACCCCACAGGTTTGCTTGAAGAACTCTCCCTCAAAACTAAAAAAGATGGAAGTGAGGCAAATCTCCACTAACGTGGCAGTGTCAGGGTCAGTTAGGCGGTTGATCACCTCCATGGCCTCCTTAATAAGGATGCAAGTGAACAGGGAAACTACTTCAAAGCTAACAAGAATGTCCTCAGGGTCAAGTTTAATGTCCTTGAGTTCGTCAATAAAGGAAGCAGAGTCTTTAACGAAGGACTCCGTACAACCCACTAAGGGCTTAAGCTTTAACGTAAGAAACTTAGGAAGAAGGTAGGTAGGACCTCCAATGGTGTTGACAATGGGCCTTAAGGGAGCTCCTTCCTTATGAAGCTTGGGGAGACCATAGATTCTAGGAGTAATAGGGTTTCTCTCAATGAGTTTATGGTGCAGGGAACTCACTGAGTTAAAGGATTCAATGGCAAAAGCCACATTCCTAGCAACCTTCTTCAAAGGATTCTTGGGAAGCTTTTTGTAGCTACCACTATTATGAAGATGATCTAACATTTTGTTGCGGTAATCAACCCTGTCAAGGATGACGACAACACCAGCCTTGTCTGCCTTTAGAACAATGATATCTTTGTTCTGGTTTAAGGATATGAGAGCTAGAGATTCTTCCATCACTCTCTTCTTAGTCGTTTGTTCGGCCCCCTCCTCGTTTTTTGGGCTCTTATTATATATTATAATATATATTATATAATATAATTAAACTTATCATTTTTTTTAAATTTTTTTAAATATTATTTCACGCCTCTTATTATTATTATTATCTTATTTTATTTATTTTTTTTTAATAATAATTTTATAAACAAAATAAAATCTCCTTTTTAAACTAAACCATTAAAATAATTTTATGTATTATATATTTTAACAACTTTTATATATATATATATATATATATATATATATATATATTATATATATATATATATATATATATATTATAATATAAATACAATATATATAATAATAATTTAATAACAAATAAATTACCTTTTTAAACTAACAATTGAAAAATAATTATTACATATTTTTATTAATCCAAACTTTTATTTAACTACCTAATATCATTATTTTAATAAAATTATATATATATTAAATATATATATAATAATAATAATAATAATAATTAATAAATAAATAAATACTTTTTAAACTAACCATTAAATTTATTTATCTATCTATGTATATTAACCTAATTTAACTTATTCCATAAATAAAATAATAAATAATAATATTAATAATAATATAATAATAATAAGAATAATATATTAATAATAAATAATAATTTGACCTCGGTCCTCCTGTCAAAATTAGTCGTTATTCATTTAGTCATTGGAGACTCTGCTGAGACTATTTAACATGCTAAGTTGGATCTGTTTCTTCAACTTGTCCTGACTATTAACCACACTAGTTGGTTCGAAAGGCAACAAATGGTTTCTCATGTAATTTTCGCTGAAAAATCTCTCATAAATGAAAATTTTGTATTATGGGCTAATTGTGTAATTGTTTGAGAGATTAGATTGGGCCTATATGCTCAATCTAGCATGGTTTTATGGAAATTTTGAAGAAATGTAATGGTTTTGGGTAGGATCCTAGCTTTCTTTTATAATAAAATTATCATAATTGTTTCTTTGAAAAAAAGTGAGACACATTGGCATATTCTCATCATCTCTTCTACATAAGTGGATTGAATTTTAAATATTAACAAACTTTATATCTCTAAATCTGTAGGTTTTAACCCCGTATAGAAATTACCTGCATATGAATTCTAAATCACAGGAAAAATAAAAATGCGAGAGCATAACACATAAAACACATATACACAGAGATTTCCCATTGGATCTAAAAACCTAGACTACCAGCTTGATTTTTCATTATGTTCCTTTCAATGTCACAATACATATTTATACATGCTGAAGCATCCAGTACCATGGACAGAAAAACCATCATGTCCAATACCATGGACCAAAAAACCATCGATCCAATACCATGGACCGAAAACCATCGCGTCCAAAAAACATGTGCGAAAATCATGCACAAAACCATAGGTGGGTCCACCCAACTTAACATAGGGTCCAAAACCAGAATTTTCCGGGGCGCTTCCCCGGACCCCATAAAGTGGGGTTACAGCTACCCCTCAAACCCCCTGTTAACTATGTGGAAAGAATATAACACAACTCAACAATCTCTCACTTGTTGTTTTCTTTCCACAGGGGGCCACAGGAGAGCTTAGTCATTTTTAGCCCTGAAACGCCCATTGTTTCTCTACACCAAGAGAACTTCTCAGAACTCACAGATTTTGTCAATGCATCTGCAGATTCTTCAAAGTGTCCACCTTTACCAGCAACACCTTTTTGTCTTCTATCATATCCCTCACAAAGTGATACTGAACATCAATGTGCTTTGTCTTTGAATGATAAGCAGGTTTTTTGCCAAGAAAATTGCACTTTGGCTGTCACAGTCTATCCTTATAGCTCCCTGTACTAACCCCATACTTGAACACAATCTCTACAACCAAACTGCTTCCTTGCTTGCATGAGTGACTACCATGTATTCTGCCTCTGTAGTTGATAGTGCCACTATAGATTGTTTCTTACTCATCCAACTGACTGCACCTCCAAATAGGTTAAACACATACCTACTTGTAGATCTTCTCTCATCTAGATCTCCAACCCAGTCTGCATCAACAAA
>APFE030090453.1:0-19300 GCA_000404065.3 Pinus taeda
AAATAAATTTACTTTTCAAAATGTATATATTTTTTTTAATAAGATATAACTAGAAATATCAATTTCTTTGTTAAAAAGACTTATTTTCCTTTCTATCACATATTTAAATAAATAAGGAAAAAAAATTGTGAATCTACCTTCCTTCACACTATATGTAAAACCATTATTTATGAGTCATTTCTGCAATATGAGATATAAATACACTAAAAAAATGCACGTAAAATGTACTAACTAAGACCAGATCGAGACTTGATGGGGTGTTGAATCCCCAAAGAAGACTGTAACTGATGCACGAGGATTGAAGATAACAAAGAATTTCCAATTCACCCCAAATAACAGAGCTGACGTGACATGGATTATTATTAGTTCAAAAACTGAATAAACCAAATATAAGAAAGCGTAACTCGCAGAGCTGTACTATTAATTTAATAAGAAAAAGTAACTCACATAGTTGTCGTATTAATTTGAAAATGTATATACATTATTAATTTGAAAATTTAATAAACCGATTATTTAGATGCAAATAAAAATTATAAAAGTTAAAAAACATGGATTAAAATATCACATAACACAAAATATATCTGACTTTAACTATCTCCCAAAAAATTAGCACTAATGGTAGAGGTCCATTTCAAATATACCCGGACTAGACTAGCTAAGCTACCCGGACTAGACTAGCTAAGCTAGATGAGTACGAATGGTAAAGGGACTAGCTAATACGATAGGTAGATAAATGAGTAGGAATGGTAGTTAATACCGGAGAGAGATAAATCAATAGGAATGGTAGATAATACTGAATCGGATTGGACTTGATGGGGCATTGAATGAGAAAAGAAGTCGAAGGCTGTAAGTGATTCTGGAGGATTGAAGCTAAAGAGGGCTATATATATAACAGGGAAATTAAGAGGGCTATATATATAACAGAGAATTTCCAATTGAGTCGAAAAAGCTGAGTTGGATTATTATATATTTAAAAGTTGAATAAATCAAAAGAGAAATTCACAGAGAGTTGTATGTATTATTAATTTGAAATTGTATTTATAAATTTAATAAACAGGGTAATTGTAAGGGTTTCAAACGACGAAGTTGAAGCTGGTTCCATTAATGAGGTTGAGCCAATAAATGATTAAGTTAGCGAAAATATAGAAAAGTGGAGAACAATGGTCTGGTAAACAACTATATTAATGTTGATCGCCCATTTATTCTACCCATCTCTACATAAAAAATATACAATCTCTCAACCAGACTATCACATACTGTATTTGGTTTTGAATTACAATTTCAATCACATTTCACTTGGAATTCAGAAATAGAATTAGAGACTGAAACCCAATTCAAGATCCACTTCTAACTTTCATCGGCACCACAGCTTGATCGAGGGTACTTCTGGCTGGTACAATGCACTGAATAATTTCAAGTCCAGCAATGTTATCATGGCCCATAGATCCAGCAACACTGTCGTCAGTACGAAATGATATCCGCAACATCAACCAAAGTTTAAGTCCTCCGTCCTCTCCTCGCTTTCATCCGAGACGCAACCTCGGTACGACCACTGAAAATTTGAGCATTACGAGCACGTGCAGAGGCTGAGAGGTGCAAGGAAAAGCCATTAACTCCATCTGTCACGAACCCGTCCTTTCATATCATGCATCTGCTATAATAATATTGCTAGCTATCTTATTACAAATAGGAAAGGAATTCAAAACGAGAATTGGAATCTCACCTGCGCTCCCACTCCCACTCCCAGCTTTTACGCTCCCACTCCCAGCTTTTACGCTGACACACCACTAACACATGGAACAAGAATTCAAGAACGAGAATTCGAATCTCGTCTGTGCTCCCACTCCCAGCTTTTACGCTGACACATTCAACGGAAATTCAAAAATGAGAATTAGAATCTCACGTGCGCTCCCACTTCCAATAGGGATTCAAGAACGGGAATTGGAATCTCACGTGGCCACCCACTTTTAGCTTTTACGCTAACACACCACTCAAACATTGAACAGGAATCCATGAACGAGAACTGGAATCCCAACTCTCATTCAAAAACTCCAAGATTTTACGCTGACACAGATTTTATGCTGACACATATAATAGACAAAAATTTTAAAAGGTTCCAAATTTATACGAACGATAATATAGTAAGATAATTTCAAAAAATAATATTTTCATAATAGATATATCTTAAATATGGATTTATCATGATTTTAGAGGGATCTATTTTATCTATTTTTTTTATTTGTAAATTTTTTTATGAATAGATATTGTTTAAATGCTTTGTATATTTATTTATTTATTTTTTGATTTTATAAAAGAAAATTATGAGTAGTCATGATAGAAGAACATGGTTACACATACCAGGGTATAGAATGAGCATCTAGGCTCAATGAGTAAATCAGCTCAATAGATAAAATAAAAAATGGAAATCTTTTTGCTATTACAAATGTTTTTATTAATCTAAAATAAATTTTTATATATTTGTAAATTTTTTTATGAATAGATATTGTTTAAATGCTTTTTGCTATGGAAAATATTTTTATCAAGATAAAACATTTTTTTTATGAATGGAAATAACTATAAGGCATTACAATGTTATGATGTTTTTTATTATAATATATATTTAATTTAGTAAAAAATAATTAATATTGAAATATATAAATTTTTGAAACTAATTTAAAAGACTTTAGTAAATTCTTTTAATAATCACTTGAAAAAAAGTTACAAAATGATTTTTAAAATGTTATAAAATGTTCAAAGTATAGGGTATAGGGTTTAGGATGTAGGGTTTAAAATATTATAAAATGCTTATTGTTTAGAGTTTAGGGTTTAGGGTTTATAAGAGTTTACTAAATGCTTTTAAGAAACACTAAAAAAAAAGTTACAAAATTCTTTTTAAAATGTTAGAAAATGCTTAGGTTTTAGGGTTTAGGGATGGTTTAGTAAATACTTTTAATAAACACTTAAAAAAAAGTGACAAAATGCTTGTTAAAATGTTAGATAACTCTTAGGGTTTACGGTTTATGCCTAGGGTTTACAAATCTTTAGTAAATGCTTTTATGATTAGGGTTTAGGGTTTAAGAGTTAGGGTTTGGGGTGTAGGGTTTAGGGTTAGGGTTTATAAGACTTAACCAAATTATTTTAATAAACACTTAAATAAAACTTACAATTCTTTTTTAAATGTTGTAAAATGCTTAGGGTTTAGGTTTTAGGGTTTATAAAGCTTTAGAAAATGCTCTTAATAAACACTCAAATAAAAATTACAAAACACTTTTAAAAATGTTATAAAAATCTTAGGTTTTATGGTCTAGCCTAGCCTAAGTTACCCTACCCTAGTCTAGCCTAGGCTAACCAAACTTTGCCTACTCTTGCCTAGCTAGCCTACTTTGGCATAGCCTAACCTGCTTTACTCTAGCCTCCCTAACCTAGCCTTGCATAGCCTAGCATAGTCTACTCTAGCCTATACCCTTTTTAGCATATATTTGTCTATCCTAGCCTACTCTAGCCTTGCTTTCTATAGCCTAACCTAGTGTAGCCTTTCCTAGTCATTCAAGAAGACAGTGATGATTGAATTATTAGCAAGGGATAAATTGGTGAATTATTCACAGGGATAAATTGGTGAAGCAATTATGGAAAAATTAAATCTTATAGAAATTATTTATTGAGGAGGACGATTGAAGCAATGAAGGAAAAATTAAATGTAATAGAAATTATTGAGGAGGAATCATATGTTTCAATTCAACAAAAATGGCTAAAGCCCCATGTTTAAACTAATGAAAAGGAGAGATAGATGCAGGGCCATCTCTATATACCTAGAATTGGGATTCGATTTCACATCTTCAGATAGGCAATTGGGATCACCGAGGTAGGCTTTGAACAACAACAACGTCAACTACCTCTTTCATTCATTTCCTTGCAATGTCAGTGCTTCATTCATTCCAATAATTTACAATGCACCAAAAAAAAGTACAAGGTTATGAAATGGAATTAGTTCTCGCACCAGAGTAGAGATGAACATAATAAACAATGAATGAAATTAAATAGAATTGAATTTGATGCATACCATTTCATTTCTGAGAGATAATTGTTCTCTATCAGCCCAAAGAACTGTTAAACAACTGCCATGCCCTGCCTTGCTCTTCTCTTGTCAACCTCCTCCTCTATCCACAACGATGACTGACTCAAACACAAACTCGACCTAGACATAGATAGACCCAAGCCCAAACTGCACAGACAACCAAACACACAAGCATAACCAAACTGGATATGGACGGAGAAAGAAGAGGAAGATGCTAGAAAAATGATAAAGACTTAATATATATATTTATATGAATTCCCCAACTCCCTCCCTTCAATGGCTACAAGAGTTTTTTACCGCCTCTACTTCCTCTACAATCGTAGACAAAATCCCAGCTCTCTCTTGGATTCAATTGAGAGTTCATGCTTTTTGTTTTCTTAAATTTCAATTCTAGCGCTTTTCTCTTTTTGGGAAACGGATGGGTTGATGCTTTTGCTTTTTCTAAATTTCTATTATTGTGCTTTCTTTCTATTTTTTTAAAGGATGCCATGTAAATTCTTTTGTTGCGAGGTTCATCCTTTTCTGTCCACACTGATGCTTTTGTTGTCAGGTTTCATACTTCTTCCATCGCTGATGATGCTTTTGTTGCCAAATCATGCTTTTTCTGTCCTAAGGCTTTTGTTATTTTTTTTCCCTTTCAATTAATGTTTTTACAAAGGGAAATCTCAAATGCACATGTTGCCAATATGGCTTCAATTAATGTTTTGTTTTTATTTATTTATTTTTGTTACCCATTTTATATGGCTTGGATTTGCGTTTTACAATTCAACGATTTAATTTTCATTTTAAAATTTTATTTATTAGGATTGGATTTTGAGTTTACAATTTATTGTCGATTTAATTTTTATTTTAAAATTTTATATATTTTTTCAGATGTTTGATTTAGGGTGTTCAAAGGCTTAAAGATGGGAGAGTTTGATAGATATATTAGGTTATTAATTTTTAAGTTTATTTAATAGTTGATATTTGAAATTTATTGGCTATTAATATTATTTTTATTTTAAATTTCAAAGCAATATGTATGTAAAATTTGCAAATCAGTTTTTAATAACTTTTAAAAAGGGCAAGCAAAGTTGTGTGTGTGTCAATCTTTACAATGAGGGGCATGCTCTTAAATCCTGATATGAATATAGGAATTAGTGTAGCCATATAAAGGAAATGCCAGTAAAATCGAACATCAAAACCCTCCACCTCATGATATGTGTCACATAGCCAAGACAAATAAAAAAATCATGAACATCTCAAAACTCATAACCATTTTCTCAAAGTATGCATTTCACCATGAACATTACACGTGCTTAGATAAATTTAAATCATATTGAATTAACCTCATTGCATGTTCCTATTTAGTATTCATGCAAACTATTCTGGTACTCAATGTTGCTTGTAGACGTTGATGTTAAGGAAATGAGCTCAGTTGGTTATAGGAAGAACGTTGGTTTAGGTATATATATTATTGAAATGAGCTCAGTTGGTCATAGGAAGAATGCTTGTTTAGGTATATATATTATCGTTCTGGTTTCGGTAATCACAAGAAAATAAGCTCAGTTGGTTATAGGAACAATGTTAGTTTAGGTATATATTCACGATCTGGTTTTGGTAATTGCAAGTCCTCTTGTATGCATTACCATGTGTTGGATGGTGGTGAAGGTGTGTTGTTTGTTACTATTTTACTCATTTTTGGGGGATTCATTTATTCACAATGCTACTTGGAGTATCTAATTTTGAATTAAAATGAAGAAATAAGCTATGTTATCAGCTTCAAGCAACATCTTTCAATAATTAATTATTTCCCTTATAATTTATGAAATGTCATGGTAATAAATATCCTTCCATACAAAGGTTGATAGTCTGCAAGATTGAGAAATGCTATTAGGTTGATACTCTGCAAGATCGAGTCATGATAGATTACAAATAATTTCAAAACTTCTACTATGTAGATTAAGTACAATGTTTGGTATTTTCACACAATTTGCTACATAATGTTACAAGTTTCTTCAACTTTTATCTTTCATCATTGATTACGTGTAACAAAAGATTTTTTTCTATGACTACTTATTTCCCTTACATGTCATAACCTCGAATCATTCTTGTACTTACAAGGTATGGTAACCATACATATCCTTTTGTGTTGTCTTCGCACATAGTTGTTACAATCTTTAGATGCATCCTTTTTTTCTTCTTTTAAAGGATATTTTTTATTATTTAGTGGTTTTCCTTAGTAGTCTATACTCTTTTTCCAAAATAAGAACAAAATATGTTTTTCTCTAAAAAATAGAAGAACTGATTACATGCTTAGCCCTTCAGATGGGAAATCCAAAACTAACCGAAAAAGGCACCTTAGTATGTCTTACCTTATGGTAATTATTTTAATTTCTACTTGTTTGAAAGAGAGAACAAACTAATAAATAACCCCACCTTAGTATGTCTTATCATATGGTACTGATTTTGATTTTTAGTTGTTTCAAATAGCCCAAAGAGTAGGAATTTTCAGTAAAATATCCTTAACTTGGTTTTCATGAAAATTTTCCAATACTAAAATAGTTACATATTTAGCACTTTGGCTATGCATGATGGAAAATTCAAAAGTAAGAAAAACATACATCTGGTATGCCTTACTCGATGGTACCAATTTTGATTCATTGTGTTTGAAACAGCCCTAAGGAGTACTAGTTTTTAGTAAAATATCTTTGAGTTAGTTTCCATGAACTTAATATCTTTTGGAACTTTGTAGATTGTCACACCCTTGTTTTTGGATTTTCCTTCAACCTTGGTATTCAAAATGAAGTTTATTTGCAGTTCTATGGATAGAGAAGGAGAAGACATCTCTTACTTTCCTAAACAGATTTATTGCGACTTTTATTTGACTATATCATACCATTTTTTTTAGGTTAGGTTTTTAGTGTATCATTAGTTGCGACAGAGTAGATATTTGTGAAGACATTTTGTAGAAAGAGTTAGTGAATTAATTCACTGGAAATACTATAACTCTAATTGTATATGGTTCTAACATTATTGACGATGTGAGAGTCAAGATTCAACAGGAAAACTTGTTAGAAAGCAATTGGAGGATGAATAGGCCTTAATTGATTAAATATACAAAATCATTTTATGCCTTTTTTTCTACCTCATCTTAGAGGTTGGATACAATGATTTATGGAAATTTGGAGTAGCAAAACCATTATTTTGAGTTGCAGAGCTCACACACCATTGATAATGTCAGGGAAAATATTTGATAGGAGGGCATACATCTTTCATAGTGATGTTTAATATTTTGAGAAAGAAAGTAGAGGATGGTTGTTGCTTAGTTTATTATAACATCTAAAATGAATCAACTCTTCACTTGGTTTTGTGCATGAGAGATAAAACCCATATCATGGTCAAAACTATAAGTAGGGAGAGAATTACTCTTGAGGTTCAAAGGTTAGATACCATTAACAAGGTTGACTACTTGTCTTGGTTGTTATATTGTTATGTTTGCAGCGATTTAATTTTAGTCCGTGGGTTGACTAGGCCAGTCAGTGTGGCTAGCTTGGGTTCAATCCGGATAGGCCCCATTATTTATATAGAACCTATTGTTAGTTATGACATGTGACAAGAACTGTAAAATATTAGAACCTTCTACTGCATGGTTATGAAATTATTCCCCCTTGTTTTACATTCCCACATTAACAATTGAAAACGTCAAATCACTGTCAATTTAACCTTGATTGGGTAGCTTTCTTACTGTCATTTTAGGGATATCGGTGATAGGTGGGCCGATGGTTGGTGCAGGTTTGATTCCCGCCAACTAAACAATTATTGCATGAACCACTACGTGTTTGGATTTGCGCTAACCAAATCCTTCAGTAAATGTAACTTATCTATTGTCACACGAATATGACTATCGATTGTTGTATAACAGGTGTGTCGTTAACTCTTTTTACTTTCTAGTATATTTAGGGGCTGATGTTGGTGTGTTGGATGGTGACCAAACTGTGCGTATTCCACTCCCCCCAGCCTCATGTGATGATACATTTGGCTGTCAACTGAAACAATGGTTGTAATCAATGGGTAGGTCCCCTGTTCGTGGTACGCAAAAAAAATTGGACTGCCCAATCACAACCTAATTTGTCATTTCATGGGTGCCACGTGACACAAACTTAATTATGTGACATCACCCGCTGGCATATGTTCACAAAGCATTGTCACCTACACGTCATTGCCTGCATGTTATAGATTTTAACCCCATATAGAAATTACATGCATACGAATTCTAAAACACAAAAAATAAACAATGGAGAGCATAACACATAAAAAAAATATACATAGAGATTTTCCCTTGGATACGAAAATCGGGACTACGAGCTTGATTTCTCTTTATGTTCCTTTCAATGTTACAATACATATTTATACATGTTGAACCATCCAATACAATAGACCAAAAACCATCGCGTCCAAAACCATGTGTGAAAATCATGCACAAAACCATAGGTAGGTCCACCCAACCTAACATAGGGTGCAAAACCAAAATTTTCTAGACCCCATAGAGTGGGGTTACCGGCACCCGTCAAACCCCCTGTGACTCCCCTCACTACACAATCGGCGCAACGAAGGGGGGACACTACCCCCCTCTAATCACCCGATTCACTACGTGGGCTACTCATGGAAAGAATATAACACAACCCAACATTCTCCCACTTTTTGTTTTCTTTCCACAGGGGGCCACAAGAGAGCTTAGTCAATTATCTAGCGCAGCAATTCCCATTGTTTCTCTACACCAAGAGACCTTCTCAGAGCTCACAGATTTTGTCAATGCATTTGCAATATTCTTCAAAGTGTCCACCTTTACCAGCAACACCTTTTTTTCTTCTATCATATCCCTCACAAAGTGATATGGAACATCAATGTGCTTTGTCTTTGAATGATATGCAAGGTTATTTTCCAAGAAAATTGCACTTTGGCTGTCACAGTCTATCCTTATAGCTCCGTCTGCTAACCCCATATTTGAACAGAGTCTTTGTAGCCAAACTGCTTCCTTGCTTGCATGAGTGGCTACCATGTATTTTGCCTCTATAGTTGATAATTCCACTATAGATTGTTTCTTACTCATCCCACTGACTGGACCTCTAAATAGGTTAAACACATACCCACTTGTAGATTTTCTCCAATCCATATCTACAACCCAATGTATATCAACAAAGCCATGAATATCCGACATTATTCCCAATCCTAGTCTTCCTTGGTAGCACAAACCATAATCACTAGTGCCATACGAATACTTTAAAACCCGCTTCACTGTTGTCTAGTGCTCCTTCCCTAGTTTTGACATAAACCTGCTCAATACTGCAACTGCATGTGCAATGTCTGGTCTAGTATAGACCATCGCATACATCAAGCTACTGACTACTCTTGCATATCGAAAAGCAGAGATGTTCTCTTCCTCTTCTTATGTCTTGGGACACTGTTTAGCATATAACTTTACTCCTACATGAATAGGAACCTTCACTGGTTTACTATCCTGCATATTAAACCTTTGCAATATTGTCTCGACATACCTCATCTGGTTTAACCAGAGCTTCCTTTTTATCCGATCTGTTTTAATTTCCATGCCCAAAATATAATATGCATCACCAAGATCTTTCATATCAAATTAGGAGGACAAATGGGTCTTCCAATCCTGGATAATTTCTTTGTCATTTCGAGCCAGCAACATATCATCCACATACAAATTTAGATAAATAACATGTTCACCAATTAATTTAAAATACACACAGTGATCTTCTTTGCTTCTGGTGAAGCCAAGTCCCCGTATAGATGTATCAAATTTCTGATACCACATCCTTGGTGACTGTTTTAACCCATACAAAGACTTCTTTAACTTCCATACTATTTCTTTCTTACCCTTCACCACAAAGCCTTCAGGTTGCTTGATGTAGATCTCCTCTTCCAGATCCCTGTGAAGAAATGTTGTCTTTACATCCATCTGTTCTACCTCAAAATCAAAAGAAGCAACAACAGATAAGAGTAATCTAATAGAAGTTACCTTAGCAATATGAGAAAAAATATCTCCAAAATCAATTCCCGACACCTGGGAATAACCTTTTTCTACCAAACGAGCTTCGTATTTCTCCACCTTTGCTTTTGCATTTGTCTTCTTCTTGAACACCCATTTGTTTCCAATGGGATTCCTTCCAGCTGGAAACTCCACCAGATCCCAAGCCTTATTTTTAACCAAAGATGCCATTTCATAAACCATGGCCTCCTTCCAGAGCTTTCCATCCTCTGAATGTACTACTTCCTTCACATTTATGGGATCATCATCAGTAATAGCTAAAGCAAAATTGGAACAGAAAGAAGATGGACTATACCTCTCTAGCTGCCTTCTTTCTTGAATTGATCTTCTCACACCTGGATTTTCTGGCTCTTCATCTTCTGATTCCTCCTTTTTTGTAGAGTATGATTCTTCCTCCTTTAGATCAAACACTGAGTCTCCATCTTTCATCCTTAGATTATACTACTTTTTCGCAGGAATAGTTTAGGTGTTTATTAAAGGAATTTACTAAAGTGTTATAAACCCTAAAACCTAATCCCTAATCAATAAACCCTAATAATTTTTTAACATTTTAAACCTAAAACCCTAAAACCTAAGCATTTTAGAACATTTTAAACCCTAAAACCTAAACGCTAAGCGTTATATAATATTATAATATAAAACCCTTCAGGAGAAATAAAATTACCTTGCAAATTCCCATAGTCGCCACATAAATGAGGAACACACTCCAACACAAATTACTCCTTCTCTATATCCAATGACAAGGGTTAGCGTAGAATGAGAGCAATAGATTTTTTTTTACTGAATACAAGAAATCTTAGCATAACGAGTGAGTTACGTTAGACTAACAAATCTAGTATCATAACATGGAATTGAAATTGAAATTGAGCACATAAAAGAACCCAGACAAGGAATTACAGCGTGTAGCTAAGAAAACCGATGGATAAATGAGTAAGAAGCATTATAAATTGTTTCAAGAAGGTAACAAAATATATGAAACTATATTCATAGAAGAATATTAGTGAAATTCAAATGAAATACCTCTTCTCTAAGAGAGAAGGATGAACATTACTATTTAAAACAAAGTTTTCCACCAAAATATTGAGTTGTGAGGAAAACAACATGGCTACAAAAAGCCAACACAACTTACAGAGTTGCAGAGTGGTGCCATGGCAATGTGAACCAAGCGAAAGGAGGGAAACGAGGTTGTAAATTGAGGTTAGGTGTTTTGAATAACATTACAAAACCCACAATTAGATCCAAACTTTCACTCTAGGTTAAGGGAATTATTATTTTCCTAAAATCATGTGAATATGATGTGGAGTGGGTATCATGGTATTAAACAATAGCACCAAATCTAACCTATGTCCAATCCATTAATATGAAAGGATGAAGTTTTAAAACTAGAATGAAGATTTAATTTGCTATATGGAAAATATAGCATCGTAAGGTTTGAAATGAATTAGAGGGAACAAAAACATAAATTAAGTTGTGTTATACAAGGAAATCTTGTAGCTAAATTATAATCATATTAAATGAAATTGAAATTCTTTGCAACAAACAATGCTAATGGATAGTAATGTGATATGTTCAAAAAATAACCATAAATAGAAAAAAATTGAATTTATCATTTGTCAATCTTTAGAATTCAAAACATATTCCTTGTAACGTAATGAAAATTAATAGCATATACTAGTAGTATACAACATGGAAATAGGGTAGAGAAAGAAATATACAATCCTACAGTAGCATAGTCTAGCCTAGCCTACAATATCCTAGTCTAGCCTAGCCTAGCCTATAGTAGCCTAGTCTAGCCTAGCCTAGAGTACACTACTCTATTCTAGCCTATGGTAGCCTACACTAACCTAGTCTAGCATAACCTGTCCTACTCTTGCGTGGAAAGCCTACACTAGCTTAGTCTAGCCTAAGCTAGCTAGATTACATTAGCATAGCCTAACCTACTTTACTCTAGCCTATGTAGCTTAGCCTTTCCTAACATTTCCTAAGATAGCCTTGCCTAGCCTAGCCTAGCTTAGCCTACTCTAACGTAGACCATTGTTAGCATATATTTGTGTAGCCTAACCTACCCTACACTAGTTTAATCTATCCTAGTCTAGCCTACAATAGCCTAGTCTAGCCTAGCCTAACTTACCCTACCCTAGTCTAGCCTAGGCTAACATAACTTTGCCTACTCTTGCCTAGCTAGGGTACACTAGCTTAGTCTAGTCTAGCCTAGCTAGCCTACTTTGTTGTAGCCTAGCGTAGCCTAGCCTTGCATAACCTAGCATAGTGTACTCTAGCCTCTACCCTTCTTAGCATATATTTGTCTATCCTAGCCTACTCTAGCCTTGGTTTATATACCATAACCTATTGTAGCCTTTCCTAGCATAACCTAGCCTAATTTAGCATAAGATATCCCACTCCAACATGACATAGCCCTACCTAGGCTAGGCTAGACTAGTTTAGATTACTCTAGCCTAGCCTACTATAGCCTAGCCTAGTCTCGCCTACTATAGCCTAGACTAGTCTAGCTTATCCTAGTCTAGCCTAACCTATTCTAGCCTAGGCTAGCCTAGCTTTTCCTAGTCTACTAGCGCCTAACCTATCCTACTCTATCTTGATGTAATCTAGATTAGCCTAGCCTAGCCTATCCTACTCTAGCATATCCTACTGTACTATAGTCTCCTCAAGCCTAGGCTAACACATCGTAGCCTATCCTACACTACAATAACCTAAAGGAGCCTACTTTACTCTTAACCTACCATAATCTAGCCTAGCCTAGCCTCAGCGAGCCTGCTATATCCTAACATACCTTAGCATAACCTAGTCTATCTTACTCTACTCTAACTTACCCTACTCAATATGTTCTTACTTGTCCTAGCCTATCCTATCCTACAGTAACCTACTTTAGCCTAGCCTAGTCTAACACACATTATCCTATTCTATCGTAGACTAGCCTAACCAACATGATCCTATTTTAGCTTAGCCTTCCATACCCTGCCCTAGCCCAACCTAGTGCAGCTTAGCCCATCTCCACCAAGCCCAACATATCCTAACTTAGCCTAGTCTAGCCTACTCTCACCGAGACTAGCGTAGCTTAACCTACTCTACCCTATCCTGGCCTATCCTAGCCTAACCGACTCTAGCATAACATAGCCTACTCTAAAATATCCTAGCCTAGCCTAACCTTACTTAGTCTAGCCTAGCTCAACCTAGACTAGCATAGCCTATCTTGGCCTAGCCTACTATATCCTGGCATAACCAAGCCTATCCTAGTCTATCCTAGCATAGCCTAGCCTACTTTATCCTACTCTTCCCTAAACTAGCCTACCCAATTCCAACCTTCTCTAACCTAGATTAAACCAATCCAGCCTAGCGTGTTCTAACCTAACCTGACCTATCCTAGCCTAGCTTATCCTACTCTAGCCTACTAGCCTACACTAACGTAGGTGGGTGTAATCTAGCCTTCCCATTCTATTCTAGACTAGCATAATTTATCCAAGCCTAGCCTAAACTTGCCTAGCTTAGGGTAGCTGACTTTAGCATAGCCTAGGGTAGCCTAGCCTATGCTATCCTATCCTAGCCTACCCTACTCAAGAATAATTTTTCCTTTCCTAGCCTACTCTTACGAAGGCCAACCTAATTTAGCATAAGCTAGCCTACCCTACCCTACTCAAGCCTAGGCAAGCTTTGCCTACCTTAGCGTAGCTTAATCTACTCTAGATTTTCCTTTTCTACTATGGCTTATCCTAGCAAAGTCCACTCTAGAATGGCCTACTACAACCTAACCCACTAAAGCCTGGCTATTGTAGACTAGCTTACTCTGGCATAGCCTAGCCTACTCTAGGCTTGTCTATCTTAGCTTACTCTAAACTACTCTAGCCTAGCTTAGCATATTCTACTCTAACCTAATCTAGCATATCCAATCGTAATCTAGCCTACTCTAACCTACATTAGCATATTCTATGCTAGCCTACGCTACCCTAGCCTACCTTGGTCTTGTTTGGCCTAGCTTACTCAAACCTTGTCAAGTCTAGCCTAGCGTACTCTACCATAGCCTAGCCTAGCCTACTCTAACCTAGCCCTGCCTAGCCTACTCTAGCCTAGCCCGAGCGAGCCTGCTCTAGCCTTCCCTAGCCTAGCCTACCCTATTGGGGCCTAGCCTACTCTAGCATAGCATAACCCAGCCTATCCTAGCCTACTGTAATTTACATTAGCTTAGCCTATCATATTCTAACGTACACTATCCTAACCTAACCTATGCTACTCTATCCTAATTTACCCTAGCCTAAACTATCGTAGCCAAATATATCCTACGCTTGCCTAACCTAGCCTACATTAGCCTACCCTTTCCTAGCATAGCTAAGCCTACTCTTTCATAGCCTAGATATGCCTAGTCTAGCCTAGCCTACTCTACCTTAGCCTATACTAGTCTAGCCTATTGAGTTTTAGGCTAATCTAGCCTAACATACTCTATCCTAGCCTAGCTTAGCCCATGCTGGCATAGCCTAGCAGAGCCTTACCTAGCCTAGACTATTCTAGCCTAGCCTAGCCTAGCCTAGCCTAGCCTACTCTAGCCTAGCCTATCTTAGCCTACTCTTACCTAGCCTAGCCAATCTTTGTCTACTCTTGCCTAGCTTATCTTATCCTAGCCTAGTATATACTAACCTAACATAGCCTAACCCACTATGGCCTTGGTTAGCCTTCTCTATCATAGCTTACTCTAGCCTAGACTATTCTAGCATAACCTACCTTAGCATAGGCTAGTATATCACAACATACCATAGCCTAGCCTACTCTACGTTAGCCTACTCTAGCCTTCTCTAACTTAGCCTACTCTACTCTACCCTACTCTATCCTACTCTACCCTAGCCTATCCCACTCTACCCTAGCCTAGTCTAGCCAATCCTATCCTAACCTTTTCTAACCTACTCTAGCCTTTCCTACCCTATCCTACCTTAGCTTACCTTATACTACTCTATCCTCACTTACTCTAGCCTAGACTATTATAGCCTAACCTAATCTAGCCTAGCCTAGTGTAGCCCACTCTAACTAACTATCCAACTGTAGCCTAGGCTAACATATTTTAGCCTAATCTTTCCTGGTCCACCATAGTCTACTCTATCGTAACCTCACCCAACCTACTCTAGCTTAGCATAGGCTAGCCTAGCCTACTCTAGCCTAGATTAACGTAGCTTAGCCTAGCCTACTCTATCCTACCTTACATTACTCTAGCCTAGCCTACGCAAGCCTAACCTAGCCTAGCCTAGTCTAACCTAGTCTACTCTAGCCTACTCTAGCCTAGCCAACCTTAGTGTACTCAATCCTATCCTAGCCTAGCCTACTCTTTCTTAGCTTCACCTAGCCAACTCTAGTGTAGTCTTGCTTAGCCTACTCTAGTATTGTCTTACTTAGCCTACTCTAGCCTAGCCTAGGCTAGTTTAGCCTAGCAGAGCCTATTTTATCCTACCCTAGCCTAGCCTACCATAGCCTATTGTACCCTATCCAGACTACCCTACTCTAAGTTAGCTTAGCGTAGCGTACTCTAATCTAGTCTACTCTAGCTTACTTTAGGCTAGCATAGTCTATTCTACCCTACTCTACTATAGCCTATTGTAGTATACTCTAGGAATTTATACATACATGATGTAGTTGAGACATTAATAAAACACATATTCAAAATTAATGTTAAAAAATATTTACATCACTATTTGATTTTATAATATAGATTTTAATAGAAACACAATATCTCTTCATATTATATCAATTCAAACAATTTTTCATTATATTGAAATAAATAACCTAAATAAAAAAATTATTTTGAAATAAATGAAAGTATATAGTATTAATAAAAAATAAAAAAAATAATTATTTAACATATATTACATGTATTAATATATAATTAATAATGAAAATATATAAAGCTAACCATAATATTTATGTAAAAACAAACTCTAAGATAAAAAAATTAGAAGATATAATCGAAAATTCATTTATAAAATGTAAAAACATAACTTACATATATTATTGGACAAAGCCATTTAATCTAATTACATTGTAGGAGAAATTTAATTTAATAATAAAAAATGATTTTTAAAATGATAAGTTACAGAGGTGGGTCATTTTAATAATTGCGAAAGATACTCCAACCAATATTCACCCCAAACTACACTAAATAAATAGGAAACCTACCTGAATAAAACAAAACTACAATGCAATTTAACTCATCAAAATAAAACAAAACTACCTTACAATTAGATTTAAAGTAAGGTTACTTTCCTCCTACAATTTTATTGAAACTCGACTTACTTCCAATACTAGTAGTGAAACTAAAATAAAAATACATTGAAAGTTGTAAAAGTACATGCATATTAAACTACAACCTTAAAAGGAGACACTGCAATAATTTAATAATCTAAGCATAATCTAAACCTAATCTAAACCAATACCTTAGAAGTGTCTTAAAAAAATACTTTAAAATGCCTTGCAGAAGGTTCTAGCTCTCGGACATACTTGGATCCATAATTGACTGATTAAAAATGGAAAGAAAATGGAAGTATCCTCTTTCATGGGAGTTTATTACTCACATTCAGCCAAAAAATAAAATTGGAAAAGAATAATAAAAAATTACACCAAGGCCAATCCATCTACAGAAAATCTATGAAAACTAATGGAAAATCTATGGACCATCTGTTAGTTCACTGTGCATTTTCAAAAGAAGTACGAAGCTAAGGATGAAAAGATGTAACAAGAAGTCTGGCTCCACCAAGATACAAAGAGGGTCCGTGAACTAAAAATTAGTATGCAGCGAAAACAGAAATCTTAAAGAGAAAATTAAGCCAATGGAGTTATACTTCTGAAGGGAGGTCTTCACACAAAGGTGCAACTGAAGCGAACAATTATAAAGAGGATATTTCATTTTACAATCACGGAAAAGCAATGCCCACTTTAAAGTTAACATGAATAAACTGTAGGTGCCATCAGAGAAATTGCAATATATGCCTTTCAAGTAAAAAACCAGCAAAAATCGTTAACGACTAAACCTAGAACGCAAATATTATTTGGGTAACCAGAATAGTTAAGGATACTGATCGTTTTTTATAGCTAGTGGATCATGGGGCATTTAAAAGACAAACAGACAGAAATAGTCAAGAATAGAATATATATCTATTAGGCCAGTCGTGCATGGGGCGATTACAACGAAAAAAAGACAAAAACCGGTTTTATATAAATAGGTACCTGTGCAGAATGCCAATCGACAGAATGTATTTGGTTTTGAATTACAATTTCAATCACATTTCACTTGGAATTCAGAAATAGAATTAGAAACTGAAACCCAATTTAAGAACCACTTCTAACTTTCACCGGCACCACAGCTCGATAAAGGGTACGTCTGGCTGGTAGGGTACCTCTGGCTGGTACAATGCACTAGATAATTTCAAGGCCAGCAATGTTGTCATGGCCCATAGATCCAGCAACAGTGTCGTCAGTCAGTACGAAATGGTATCCGCAGCATCAACCCGAGTTTAAGTCCTCCGTCCTCTCCTCGCTTTCATCCGTCCCGCAACCTCGGTACGAGCACTGAAAATTTGAGCATTACGAGCACGTGAAGAGGCTGAGAGGCACAAGGAAAAGCCATTAACTCCATCTTTCCCGAACGCGTCCTTTCATATCATGCATCTGCTATCATAATATTGCTGGCTCTCCTATTAGAAATATGAATGGAATTCAAAACAAGAATTGGAATCTCACCTGCGCTCCCACTCCCAGCTTTTAGGCTCCCACTCCCAGCTTTTACGCTGACACACCACTAACACATGGAACAAGAATTCGAATCTCACATGTGCTCCCACTCCCGGATTTTACGCTGACACACCACTGACACATTCAACAGAAATTCAAGAACGAGAATTAGAATCTCACGTGCGCTCCAACTTCCAACAGGGATTCAAGAACGAGAATTGGAATCTCACGTGCCCTCCCACTTAACATACCACTTAAACATTGAACAGGAATTCAATAACGAGAATTGGAATCCCAACTCTCGTTCAAAAACTCCAAGATTTTACGCTGACACAGATTTTATGCTGACACATATAATAGACGAAAATTTTAAAAGGTTCCAAATTTATACTAACGATCATCGATTGTAAAGAAAAGAATTTAAAAAAATAATATTATTTTAAATATGGATTTAATATGATTTTATAGGGATCTATTTTATTTATTTTATTTATTTGTAAATTTCTTATGAATAGATATTGTTTAAATGTTTTGTATATTTATTTTTTTATTTTTTTAAAAAAAAATTATGAGTAGACATTATTTAAATGTTTTGTACAGTGATTTATTTATTTTTAGATTTTTCTTTTCCTAGATATGATCAAAATTTCAATTTCATGATAGACGAACATGGTCATGGTTACACATACCAAACTACACTTGCCCACTACTGGGCATAAATTCATTTGAATGTTCGATCAACACTAGGCATAAATTATAAGAAACTTGACGTATATGTACTTCTGACACCTTTTGAAGGTTTCATTGGCTCCCAATTTTCATGATTTCTGTAACATATCATGCCATTATCAGACTGTGACAGATTGCTTTTCTGAATATAACAAATTTCACCATCATGTTTCTATTTTACATGCGCCCATACATATTGGAGTGTAATACGCTACTTTTGTCAGATAATATAATGAACGTGAACTACCCCGGGCATTGTCAAACTAGAATATGTAGCTTTCTTGCCAGAGTTTATAAAAAACTAAACATGCCCACTACCGGGCATAAATTCATTTGAAGGTTCAATGAACACTAGCATAAATTATAACAAAATAGCTACCAAAATCCCCTTTTTTGCAAATTGGGGTGAATGAAAGTTGTAACTCTTCATGAGCTAATTTATATTTTTCTATTCTCCCTTGAAATAAGGTTATGCCAACCTCCACACTTGATTCTTTTATAAAATAAATTTTGAGTAGTTATTAGTAATGAACTATGAGTAAATATAATTTCCCAAACAAAATTTTAAACCCTTTAATTTTCTCCATGGGCAAAATTTCAACCCTAAATTTTCTTCACGATGATTACGCTATTTAACCTTACATGAAAAAAAATATTATAAATAACGAAAAAATAATATATAGTAAATTTATAATTTATTTTATTTTTATGTGTTTTTT